>CM033477.1:141551488-141817470 GCA_019447015.1 Hymenochirus boettgeri
CTAATAAAATAGAGAAAATTCGCCTGGGTGAGTTTTACACTATTTACTATCCTATTAATAAATAGAGAAAATTCGCCTGGGTGAGTTTTACACTATTTATCGTATCCTATTTAATATAAAATAGAGAAAATTCGCCTGGGTGAGTTTACACTATTTATCGATCCTATTAAAAATAGAGAAAATTTCTGGGTGAGTTTTACACTATTTATATCCTATTAATAAAATAGAGAAAATTCATGGGTGAGTTTTACACTATTTATCCTCTATTAATAAAATAGAGAAAATCCACCTGGGTGAGTTTTACAATATTTATCATATCCTATTAAAAAATAGAGACAATTCACCTGGGTGAGTTTTACACTATTTATAATCCTATTAATAAAAATAGAGAAAATTCACCTGGGTGAGTTTTACACTATTATCATATCCTATTAATAAAATAGAGACAATTCACCTTTTGAGTTTTACACTATTTATCATATCTATATTAATAAAATAGAGAAAATCCTGGGTGAGTTTTACACTATTATCATATCCATATAAAATAGGAAATCACCTGGAGAGTTTTACACTATTTACAATCCTATTAATAAAAAGAGAAAATTACCTGGGTGAGTTTTACACTATTTATCGTATCCTATAATAAAATAGAGAAATTCCTGGTGGAGTTTTACACTATTATCGTATCCTATTAATAAAATAGAGAAAATTCGCCGGGTGAGTTTTACACTATTTATCGTATCCATTAATAAAATAGAGAAATTCGCCTGGGTGAGTTTTACACTATTTATCGTATCCTATAATAAAATAGAGAAAATTGCCTGGGTGAGTTTTACACTATTTATCATCCTATTAATAAAATAAGAGAAAATTCACCTGGGTGAGTTTACACTATTATCATATCCTATTAATAAAATAGAGAAAATTCCACCTGGGTGAGTTTTACACTATTATCATATCCTATATAATAAAATAGAGACAATTCACCTGGGTGAGTTTTACACATTTATCATATCTATTAATAAAATAGAGACAATTCACCTGGGTGAGTTTTACACTATTTATCATATCCATTATAAAATAGAGAAATTCACTTTGAGTTTTACACTATTTATATTCTATTAATTAAATAGAGAAAATTCGCCTGGGTGAGTTTTACACTATTATCATATCCTATTAATAAAATAGAGAAATTCACCTGGGTGAGTTTTACACTATTTACCATACTATTAATAAAAAGAGAGAAAATTCACCTGGTGTGAGTTTTAACATATTATCATTCCTATTAATAAAATAGAGAAAATTCACCTGGGTGAGTTTACACTATTTATAGTCTATTAATAAAATAGAGGAAAATTCCCCTGGGTGAGTTTTACACATTTATCGTATCCTATAATAAAATAGAGAAAATTCCCTGGGTGAGTTTTACACTATTATCTATCCTATTAATAAAAATAGAGAAAATTCGCCTGGGTGAGTTTTAAACTATTATCATATCCTATTAATAAAATAGAGAAAATTCCCTGGTGATTTACACTATTATCATATCCTATTAATAAAATAGAGAAAATTCACCTGGGAGAGTTTTACACTATTTATCAATCCTATTAATAAAAAAAACAATTCGATGGGTGAGTTTTACACTATTTATCATATCTAATAAATAGAGAAAAATTCACCGGGTGAATTTTACACTATTTATCATATCCTATTAATAAAATAGAGAAAATTCAACTTTTGGGTTTTACAACTATTTCCTATCCTATTAATAAAATAGAGAAAATCACCTGGGTGAGTTTTACACTATTTATCATATCCATTATAAAATAGAGAAATTCACCTTTGAGTTTTACACATATTTATCAGATTATATTATAAAATAGAGAAAATTCTCGGGTGAGTTTTACACTATTTATCATATCCTATAATAAAATAGAAGAAATTCACCTGGGAGTTTTCACTATTTACATTCCTATTAATAAAATAGAGAAAAATTCACCTGGGTGAGTTTTACACTATTTATCTATCCTATTAATAAAATAGAGAAATTCCCTGGTGAGGTTTACACTATTTATCGTATCCTATATAAAATAGAGAAAATTCGGGTGAGTTTTACACTATTTATCGTATCCTATTAATAAAATAGAGAAAAATTCGCTGGGTGAGTTTTACACTATTTAATCGTATCCTATTAATAAAATAGAGAAAATTCATGGGTGAGTTACACTATTATCGTATCCTATTAATAAAATAGAGAAAAAAATCACTGGGTGAGTTTTACACTATTTATCATATCCTATTAATAAAATAGAGAAATTCACCTGGGGAGTTTTACACTATTTATCATATCTCTATAATAAAATAGAGACAATACTACCTTGGTGAGTTTTACACTATTCATATCCTTTAATAAAATAGAGAAAATTCACCTGGGTGAGTTTTACACTATTTATCATATCCTATAATAAAATAGAGAGACCATTCACCTTTGAGTTTTACACTATTATCAATTCTATAATAAATAGAGAAATTCATGGGTGAGTTTCACTATTTATTCATTCCTATTAATAAAATAGAGAAATTCACCTGGGTGAGTTTTACACTATTTACATATCCTATTAATAAATAGAGAAAATTCACCTGGGTGAGTTACACTTATTATCATCCTATTAATAAAATAGAGAAAATTCACCTGGGAGTTTTACACTATTTACCTTCCTATTAATAAAATAGAAAATTACCCGGGTGAGTTTTACACTATTATCATATCCTATAATAAAATAGAGAAAATTCCCTGGGTGAGTTTTACACTTATTATCATATCCTATTAATAAAAATAGAGAAAATTCCCTGGGTGAGTTTTACACTATATATATCCTATTAATAAATAGAGAAAATTCACCTGGGTGAGTTTTACACTATTTATCATATCCTATTAATAAAATAGAGAAATTCACCTTTGAGTTTTACACTATTTATCATATCCTAAAAAAAATAGAGAAAATTCACCTGGAGAGTTTACACTATTATCATATCCTATTAATAAAATAGAGACAATTCACCTTTGAGTTTTACACTATTTACATATCCTATTAATAAAAATAGAGAAAATTCACCCTTTTGGGTGAGTTTTACACTATTTATCGTATCCTATTAATAAAATAGAGAAAATTCACCTGGGTGAGTTTTACACTATTTATCATATCCTATTAATAAAATAGAGAAAATCCACCTGGGTGAGTTTTACACTATTTATCATATCCTATTAATAAAATAGAGACAATTCACCTGGGTGAGTTTTACACTATTTATCATATCCTATTAATAAAATTAGAGACAATTCGCCCTGGGTGAGTTTTACACTATTTATCATATCCTATTAATAAAATAGAGACAATTCACCTGGGTGAGTTTTACACTATTTATCGTATCCTATTAATAAAATAGAGAAAATTCACCTGGGTGAGTTTTACACTATTTATCATATCCTATTAATAAAATAGAGAAAATTCACCTTTTGAGTTTTATACTATTTATATCTTTGGCTGAAAAAAACACCAAATTTTAATTTTAAATAACAGATAGGTGTTCTATGTGTATTAACCAATTTAATACCACTTTGAAAAACCACCAGGGAGTATTACCTATTTACCATCATATGTGCTGAGCTTTTTGAGCATTATTAGTGATACTTTCTGCTACATAATTTTCGCTTTTGATGAAAATTCGCCTTTTTAATAACTGATGAAAGGAAAAGATGAAAGTTAAAAAAATTATGGTAAAGGCTGGTGGGGAAAAAAAGCAAAACTAATGCTTTATAAATATGTCCCTCAGACCCCCATTTGATTTTATTGGTAAATAAAGAAAATCGGAACATTAAAAAAAAAAAATCTTAAAAAAGCAAAATCTCAGATCGTATTACAGTAAATGCTGGAAAATAGTCTAACACCCCCGAGTACTGAGTATTGAGAAACACTCCACAATGTACTGACACCTCAGACTTGGTGAATTGGAATGGCTGAACTTAAAGGACAATTATACTCACCTTCCCTCCGCTCCTCTTCTTTGTGCATTAGCTTTTAACCCAGGGGTGAGGAACGACAGATAGGTCCTCACCACTGTTGGGTTCGCTTGTTGCAGAGCGTGCCTTCCTATTGGCCTCGTCGCTGACGGGGAGGAGGGGCGGATACTACCAGAGCAGCGTTGCTCTAAGGCAGTGCTTTAAGTTACGCGAACCAGGGGTGAGGACCTAGAGGTTCAGGTCCTCACCCTGGGTAAAAGCTAATGCACAAAGAAGAGGAGCGGAGGGAAGGTGAGTATAATTGTCCTTAACGCAAAAAACACTTTTTGCCATTTTATTAAATATGCTTGAGGTTACCGCAGCAATGTATGGCGAAAAGTGAAATGTAGCAGTAATGACCTTTCACACTGGTTATCACGGCTTTATAAATAGCAAAAAGGCCAAATTAGGACCAAACACGCTGCGTTAAGAAGGCGAAAAGTTGAACGGAACCTTTATAAATATGCAACTATAAGTAGAGCTAATAAAGGTTGGACTAGATGGACGTATGTCTTTATATAACTTCCACTATATGTTCTATGTAAAGTTATACAGACATTATGGGTAGGGTATAAGGTTGGACTAGATGGAGTATGTCTTTATACAACCTCCAATACTATGTTTACTATGTAACTGTTATACAGACATTATGGGTAGGGATAAGGTGGACTAGATGGACGTATATACTTATACAACCTCTAATACTATGTTACTATGTAACTGTTATACAGACATTATGGGTAGGGTGTAAAGGTTGGACTAGATGGACGTATGTCTTTATACAACCTCCAATACTATGTTACTATGTAACTGTTAGACAGACATTATGGGTAGGGTATAAAGGTTGGACTAGATGGACGTATGTCTTTATTCAACCTCCAATACTATGTTACTATGTAACTGTTATACAGACATTATGGGTAGGGTATAAAGGTTGGACTAGATAAATGTTTGTCTTTATACAACCTCCAATACTATGTTACTATGTAACTGTTAGATAGACATTATGGGTAGGGTATAAATGTTGGACTAGATAGACGTATGTCTTTATACAACCTCCAATACTATGTTATTATGTAACTGTTATACAGACATTATGGGTAGGGTATAAAGGTTGGACTAGATGGACGTATGTCTTTATACAACCTCCAATACTATGTTACTGTGTAACTGTTATACAGACATTATGGGTAGGGTATAAAGGTTGGACTAGATGGATGTATGTCTTTATACAACCTCAATTACTATGTTACTATGTAACTGGTAGACAGACATTATGGGTAGGGTATAAAGATTGGACTAGATGGACGTATGCTCTTTATAACCTCCAATACTATGTTACTATGTAATGTTTATACAGACATTATGGGTAGGGTATAAAGGTTGGACTAGATGGACGTATGTCTTTATATAACTTCCAATACTATGTTACTATGTAACTGACAGGTTTTTGTACACAAAAGAAGTTCCAACAAAAATTCCTAATTTTATATTTACCATCTTTTTGATTCAGGGTTTTATTTGTGAAATTTACTATACAGTCAACAGCTTGGTCAGTGATGTCGCCCTTAATTAATTCAACAGTTATCCCACGGATCGAGAGTTGACAGACACTCCGCTGCAATTAGATGTAAAAGAAAGTACATCACTATTAGAATCATTCATAAGGAAATTTGCAGTTTTTTTGAACATAGAAATAGACACAATAAACTGTATAAATAGTAATATTTTACCAGATTCTTATAATTTGTAAATGGTTTAGTTACCAGTTAAACACCATCTAACACCATCTACCCTTGGGCCACATAGAAATGTTACATTGCTGTGGTTTACCCCATTAAATTGTTACTGTCTATATTCAAAATTCAGTTTATTGTCACAATACTGAGCATTTTACACAGTACATGAAATTTCCATTTTAAACAGATTACAGTTCTGAAGTTTCACAAAGGAGATAAAAGCACACAGAATTTTAAAAAGTTATGGCTGACAGATAAAAGCTGTTTTTAAAATGGCTTACAGTAAAAATTCCTATACCTCCGGCAAGATGGAAGCAATTTAAAGAGACAGAAGTTTGGATGAGAGGGGTCCTTTATAATTCCCTCTAAACATTTTGCCCTTCGCTTATAAAAAATGCTATTTAAAGTTTTTTATTCGGATCCGATAACATACTGTGCATTCTTTGTGACACGCTCAATATGCTCAATATGCTTTCGATCATACTTCTATAAAAACTTAGCAAAATGACTGAAGAAACCTGCTCTTGTTTCAGCTTCCTTAATAGATACAAGTGCTGCTGGACTTTCCCAGTCAGCTCCTTTATATGCTGCCCCCAAGATAGGTCATTATTCAAATAGACCCCTAAATATTTAAAATACTCTACCTGCTTCACCTCCATATTGGCAATCTGTATGGAAGAGTGAGTCTATATCTGTAGATATCTGTATAGTCTACAACGGCTTATTAGGTTTTCTGGTTAGAAAATTAAATGGATTATTCCATTTATCTTATTATGGGTTTGTCTTCTAGGGGCTTTTAAATGCAGCATTGTATTGAATGGCCACGGTGCAGAGTGCTGGGGAGGGGGGTCCCGGTTTTGAGATGCGAAACTCCTTAAGCCCCAAAAGGCACTTCTAAGTGCCAGGAAAGGGGGTCCCGGTTTCAAGCTGCAGGACAACTAAAACCCCAAAAGGCACCTGTCAGTGCCACAAGGGCACTTCTAAGTGCCGCAAAGGCACTTATAATAGCCGGGAAGGGGTTTCCCGGTTTCGAGCTGTGGGATAGCTTAAGCTCCAAAATGCACTTGTCAGTGTCCCTGGTGGGTGCGGGGTCCCTGCCTGTGGAGGTGGGGGGCCCCCTGCTAGTGCACACTCCACATGGTGCATGCCACTAGTAGGACACGCCCCCCACTTCCCAGCAGCCCCTCATACCCCACCTTGCCCCCTAAATGCTGCTGATTTTAGAGGAATGAAACTTGTTACTAATCATTAAGTTCAGGTTCCTTTACATTTTAATAATAATAATTTCACAATTGAGTTTTTGTGCAAAAAATTCAGAACCTCATTCTTTCACAATACATAAATATTTTATTTTTACTGCAGTCTAGAAATGTTGTTTACAAAACATTAAACTTTGTCTCCCCATTTTTTATACTAATAGATGCTCTTTGCAAAAACTACAAGGTTAATATGTGAAAAAAAAGTTATCTGGTAGATATTGCTGAAAGCCAGTTAAGACTGAATCAAAAGATTTAAAGGAGAACTAAACTTAATTTTTTTTATTCCTAATGTGAAAGCTTTTCTCCCCAGAATACCTATACACTGAAAGATTCTTCTCTAGTTATTTGCATTTAGTAGATATAAGTAATAGATGCTGTAACAAAGGAGGCTTCCATGTTGTTGCCAGTACAACTCATAGCCCATGTTGGCTTCACAGAGCCACGCCCCTTGACCCCAGGATTCACTGACTCTATGCACAAAGTTTCTAGCTTCTGTTTCTAGCGAAAGATAAAGTTTCTAAATGTACCTTCATTGTTGTGTTGCTGGTATTGTGCTATGTTTCTAGGAACACACAGCCCAAGAAGTCACAAGTTCAAATCCCCTTGAAACAATACAACATAGTCTTCTGCCTAAATTTATTGTTTGTTTCCATCATGTTTTGTACAAACTTAAAAAAAATATAGCAGCTCTGTTTTTATTTACCAACCAGCGTGAATTGCTGTCAGTCTTCCTGGAGCAATACAAAACAGTGAAGTGATTACAATAACATTTACTGAAATGTACTTGTATCTATTGCCTCTGCAGTTGTGACATGTTGTTAAATTGATGGATTTGGAAACAAACAGACCATTGGGGCATGGGTTAAATTCTTCAGGCTTTCTTTTTTCTATTTCTATTACGTTTCTAGCAAGAGATAAAGATTCTACATGTAGTGACATCCCACCTTGTAGCCCTTGTAGGATAAACGTAGAAAGCTTTCTTTTTAGCAAGACACAGTATAGAAGGTTGCAGGTTTGACTCCCCATACTTACTTTAATTTTTTTACTGAAATGTTAATATTCTGTTTCTTTCATCCATGCTAGCAAAGAAATAAACTGCAAAGATTACTTTTCTTTTTTTGTATGAATTTAGGAATTTATCATTGTTAGGGACAGGAGCATTTGTAATGTGTTTACACAAAAACTGTACTGAAATCTGTGTTCTGTGTCAGAGGGAGAGATGATTTCTGAGCTATAACAGGATTGGCCAAGACTGCAGTTTCCTGTGAAGTATACTGCGTACACTTAGCTGGATGTTATTAGATAAGGTGAATTATAGAAGCTGACCCATTGTAACCACAGGTTATTTTCATAAATCACCCAGCATCCACAGGGAGAGGTGAGACACAGCTTCTGGTATTCTTGTGAATGTGTTCTTTCTATTGTAGCAATGTTGTCTGGAGACTTTAGTTCCCCTTTAAAATCACATTAAAAGAGAAAGAAACTTAAAAAAACAGAAACCTTCAGGATGGATAAGGTAGTCCAACACTCTGAAGTTTTCTACTGAGCTGCAGAACTGATGGTATCAAGGTCCATTTGGAAATGCCACACCTCAATTATGATTGGGCTAGCTGTAGGGGAAGATGGATTGAGCATGTGCCAGCTCCCCTGGTGAAGAGTGAGGGCAGGATTGAAACAGACAAGGGTAATGTCTGTGGAAACTTTAGAGCAGTATCTTGAAAAAGGCAGTGATGCAATATTGTTGCGTTTTTGTTGAGTTTTTCTTAAATGTGACCGACATGCACCCTATTTATCTATTTGACTTGCTGTGTGATCGAATCCATTTGTACAAACTGATTTACACTTTTCCATCTGTGGAACCATTTCAACCGGCTTTTATAGAGTGCCATAGTATTGGACAGACTTGAGAAATTGTAACATGAATATATTAACTATAGTTTCATTCTTTACCTCCAACTCTAAAGCTAATGAGTAGAAAACATCTGAAAATGACTTGTAAATCTCGTCTGCAAAGGTGACTATAGAGATGTTTTCTAGGCTGAGCTGGAGATTCCCCAGATACAATCTAAAGGCTTTGAGAATTTTCTGAGCAGACGTCTGGGGGTTAATACCTGCCATTCCTATAAAACAAAATATTTGCAATTACCTTTACTGTAGAACTGAATATAACAAGCATTTCGGAGCAAGGAAACCAATGTTACTACTGTATGTTCTACAATCAGTACTCAGTACTAAGGGTTCAGGTACATGATGATTCTCTCATGATTTGCATGATACATATAGCTACATATAGAAGGTTGTTCTAATGCTCCCCACCCATTTCTTAAAAATGTACTGCATAAACAATATTTAGTAATATAAAGAAAAAACTTCCTGCATAACCAATTACCTGTCCCGATGGCCGGCAGTGCTATGGATTTAAAAGAATGTGTACTGCATTCTTGTAGGATTCGCTGTAGTAACGAGACAATTTCATTCATACTCTTTGGACCAATCAGGTGCATGATCTTAGTGCATTTTAAATTTCCACCACATGTTAATGCAATTCCATTAGTGGCCAATTCATCTGCAGAAGGAAATGTTGGTTGGTAAAGTACAAATTATTTTATTACAAATGAAATTGTATTTTAGAGAGAACATGCCAAAGAATTTGCATTCTTTTGATTGAGCAGCTCCTAGCAACCACACTCCTTTTTCCAGAAATTAGGCGCCGACATTTTGCTTCATGAATTCCTATACACACCACCGCCACTCACAAAAAAGACTCTTTGTAAATTCTCTCTGGTTTACAACCATCCATGATATGACGCGACACACCCCCTCTTGGATGTTTCTTTTCCAGCAAAGCAAGCCATGCAACACGCCAACGCCCATTTCAGGCAATATTATCACGTATGTATGTATTCAGTCAGGCGTCATTCCTGATCCGCCATGTAGATGATGAATGACGAACGACTAACTACATACACACGTTTAATTATCGTGTTTGTGGATCGTTCGTAGGCCGAATTTATGGATGTGTGTACAGACCTTAAAAAGGTTTAAAAGCTTCCAGAATTTCAATGTACATTTTTATCAACAAACCAATAACACGCCCATGGTAATATAATCTTCTTAAAGTACAACTGTACCACCAATAATACCATTGTATTATACTTTGTATTCTACAGTAATCTTTTATACAGTGTCAATGGTGAAATCAAACCAACTTCATTATCAGAGAGGCAGAACAAATTTGGTAGTAGCAAATTTAGCAAAATGATAATGTTGCTTCATGGAAGGGCCTCTTAATTAATCTGGTTCACATTGAACTTATTACATACTTCTTCCATAGAGTTATACAAATCACTACCAGATAATGATCCTTAGCTTTTTCTCTACTAATAACCTCTTAGTTGAAAAACAATTTATATCCTTTGGTATATTTTATATTTACCAGCTGTTTGATTCAGGGTTTTGTCTGTGAAATTTACTATACAGTCAACAGCTTGGTCAGTGATGTCGCCCTTAGTTAATTCAACATTTATCCCACCGATCGACATGTGACAGACACTCCCCTACAATCAAATGCAAATCAAACAATTACTGTTGACATATCCAGAAATATGGACCTTTTGTAGAATATAAAATAGACAATAAATTGGATAAATGTTATTAGTTCTAGCTGCAGTCATTCTGAAGTTACAGTAGTATAAAGGGTGTGTTATCCTGCTTGTGAACTGTGACATCACCAGCACCACTAGTCTGCCCCCAAGTCTCAGGTTTGAGCATGTCTACTAGTATCATTAGCTGCATCATAAGCCCCATCCATAAACTTCTTAACTTTCTGTAACTATCTTCAGAAAATATAGATTTTTTGGGAGGTGGGGATTTTTACACAGCTCAGCATGTGCCTTTCACAGAGACTCAGAGGGACAGGACAGACTAGTGTCATTTTACAAGCCTTATCCTAGGATTGTTTGTAATGTATGAGAGAGCTCTTTTTTGCAGGGCCTGTGCCATTTTCAAAAGTTTATGGAAATAATGTATTGCTACAGATTCAATATAATGTGAGTTAAATGGTACCTATAACTAAAAAAATGTTTTAGTGATTGAGGCAATCCGGATTATAGTTTTTATGCAAATTGTTACAGCTGGAGCCCCATTATTCTAATAAGATACACAATACATCATGAATATTTATTTTACCTGCAGTCTGGAAATTTTGATTAAATGTTAATCATTTGAGTATTTGAAATACATTTTAAAGGACAATTATACTCACCTAGACCCCTGCTCCTGCCATCCGTGACATCTCTACTACCCAGGATGAGGACCTTAACCACACTGTCCTCACCTCTGGGTTCGCTTTCTAACTCTAGATTTATTTACCTAAAGTTTCCTTCGGTGCTCCGCTCCCACTTCTGCATTTGCAATCCGGCCAATGAGGAGACACGTTTTTTTTCAGACTCCTCATTGGCCCTAGTCACAGACAAACTCCAGGATCGGAGCACCAAAGGAAACTTCAGGTAAGTAAAGCTAGTAATGACTGAATGAAAATATTTATTAAAGGAGAATGGAACTAAAAAAAAGTTCCTTCAATAAATATAAGGTAGCAGTCCAGCAACCTGAAGTTTTCTACTGATAGTACCTTAATCCATTGTCGCAACTCCACTCTGATTGGGCTATCAGTAAGGAGAGAAATAGTGTGCATTTGCCAGCTCTTCCTGATGACCATTGAAGGGAGGATTTTGGCTGGACCAGGGTGATGTATGGGTTAACTTCTAGGGTTATGTAGCAAAAGCCGCTATCGCACTCTATTGCCCCCTTTAGGCAATGCACAATAGTGTCTCTCAGTGCACTGTAAATGGGGTTTACACATTCCGAATCTTTAAAGGAATAGTTGACTGCAATAGTGAACTATCCCTTTTCTACATTGATGAAGCCCAGGGAGGTTAAGGAGCTATCCCTTACCTCCTGTTCTTCAATCAATGTTTAGATAGCCAGGAACGAACCTCAGAAAATCTACCTTTCCTGCGATCCAGCCGCTCTGACAGTTCCCGACTGCTTCCTGCTTCTGTTACACTATAACGTGCATTATCGGGCAACCACCATTTAAGACACAAATAGCCGATAACAGCTCTCGGTACATAGCCCTATTCATGGGGAATAGTAAACGTTGAAGCATATAGCAGTGTTCCAAGTTTTGGATTGATGTTTATTGTTTAGTTTAGTTTCCTTAAAAAATTACTGACATGTACCCTCTTAGGGCCATATTTTATAAACGGGCTTATATTTATAAAGCCGCGTAATGGCCTTCTCAAGAACTTTGGACTGGCAGAAATGGGCAAGCATATCGTTGTGCTCGCCGCCAGCAGGGGGTACCGATAAGTGCCTTTTGGGGCTTAAGGGGCCCGCAGCTCTAAAACGGGACCCCCTTCAGCATAATATAAATTATATATCAGTATGAATATAATATTCAAATTTGATTGGTTAAAAATTTCACTCCACACCAATCAATAATCACACATTAACATCCTATTTTGAATAAAATATTAAAATGATTGGTTAATGTGTGAAGGATTGAAATCTTAACCAATCATATTTGAATATTAAGCCCAGTGCGTGGCAACATCGGCGGAGTTGGTGTCGCCGGGGATATTGGCTGGGACTTTAGAGAAGAAAGAAGATGCCGGGAAACCTGTAAAGGTCCTTTTTAGACACAGGGGTGGTCCCAGTTTCGAGCTGCAGGACCCCTATCAGAAAGACTCTTATTAGAGCCAATAGGGTCATTTAAGAGCCAATGGGGGTCCCGGTTTCAAGCTGCAGGACTCCAAACAAAGGCACTTGGCGGTGGTGCAAACCGTTTTCCATCATACCAAAGATGATAAATTGAAACGGCTGAAATTATTGCGAGAAAGCTGTTACTGCCGCTTATAAATCGAGCAAGCAGTAATGGCTGCGATGTCCGCAAATTGCTGAATAGCTCTCGCGGCGATGTTGACTTCCACCGCCAGATTTTTATAAATTGAGCTAAGTCCAATTTTATGAAAATGTTGGCGGAAAGTAACGTCGGTTAATAAATATGCCCTTCAGGGCTAGGCCACATGCTGTGTTTTTTTTGCGTTTGCGCTTGCGTTTGCGATTTCCAAAACATATGAAAACGCGGCAACGAAAAAAAACCCGCGTTTTTCGGTGCGATGCGATTGCGTTTTGCGTACTGCATTTTTATTCGCAATCGCATGCGTTTTCCTATACTTATGAAGAAACAAAAACGCAACGAAAATCGCACATGAAATCGCAGCTATTATGTTGCGTGCCAGTGTGGCCGTGCCCTCAATCTTTGCTGTGTAATTAAATACATTTGTGCAGAGAGAATTAGAGTTTTTTATTTGAACGGCTTTTGTACAGAACCATTGTCTTAAACAGATGTTGTAAAATGTAACATGAATTCATTTAATGTAATTTCATTCTTTACCTCCAACTCTATACATCTTGAATAGAAAACACCTAAAAATGATTCATAAACCTCATCCGTGAAGGCGACTATAGAGATGTTTTCAAGGCTGAGCTGGAAATTCCCCAGATACAATCTAAAGCCTTTGAGAATTTCCTCAGCAGACGTCTGGGGGTTATACCTGCCATTCCTATAAAAACAAAATATTTGTAGTTACCCTTACTTTAGAACTGAATAAACAAGCATTTCTGAGTTATTTACAATCCTTAATTGGTAATATTGGCATCCTTGTCACATTTATTAGAATAATATACCGATTACCCATAAACAACTGGGAATAGTTAAAACTATTTTTCTATCAGTTATCATACAGAGGAGAATCACGAGTTCTAGTAAAGCAATTCTTTATGACTTCCATGATACATATCATAAATTGTTCTACTGTACCAACCCATTTCTTTCAATAATGTTACATACAATATTTAGTAAGACTTAAAGGGCATGTCCCCCCCACCAACTGAATTTTCCCCCTCTGTTGGCACCAATGTGTAGTGTTAAAAGATCCTTACCTTTTCTTCTGTTATTTATGATATCCTGTAGGGCCTGATGAAATTCCAGAAAAATAAAGAGTAGGAGCCTCTGTGTGTAATCTGTACCTGACACTTCCTGCTCCTCCAAGAGGATTCTGGTGTGCAGTGGAACTCTCTCCCTCCCCCCCTCACTCTAGATCCTTGGCGGTCTATTGAAAAAAAAAACTTCGGATAAGGTAAGGAAACCCCCCCACCCAAACGCTATATTTAAAACACCTAAATTAGCCCCTAAATTTACTTACCTGCCTTTGTTCCCTCATTCCCTCGGCTCCCTCTGCTGCTCTTCCACATGAAAGCAGCAGAGGGACCGGACTGGCAGACGCATCGTATACTTAACTGCATGTTACCTCATTCACAGGCTTTGCTGCTTTCCTGCATGGAACAGCAGACACATCAGTGTATACTACTGCCATTGTTCTCTCATTCACAGGCTCTCTGCTGCTTTCCTGCATGGAACAGCAGAAGGGTCTGGACCAGCAGCCGTTCTGTGATTGGCGTATTCCGGGCATTCCACACAAAAGCAGGGACCAGACTGGCTGACACATCAGTGATTGAGTATAAACCAGGGATAGGCAACCAGTAGATTTCCAGATGTTTGAAACTACAACTTTCAGCATTCTTTTACTTGGGGGCATATTTATAAAGGGCCGAAAATAGCGATGGAGGCACCCTCTCCATCTCTTTCTTCAGCCATCTACGCGATGGCATCTGAGGTCCGCGGGGAGTGCACCTCTTATATAGGTTTGCAGAAACCTAATCCGTCTTTGCTGCTGGTCAATTTTTAATGCTTGGTTACATGTTTTACATTAACCAATCAGATTTTCCAAAATTGATTGGTTAATGTAAAGCATTAAAACAAGCATTAAAAAAATCGCCGCCGCTGCGGGGGGCGAGGGTGGTTGGTAAGCCCCGCCACGCCCCTTCGCAGCGGCGACCACCACGGCAAGGTGGGCGTGCCTTCCGGGGCAGGTGCGACCACCCGCCGCGATCCAGGGGAGAATCTCGCCCGTTTTCGGCACCTTCAAGGTGGCGAAGCTAATACGGCCGAGATTAGCGATGCGTAACAGTTACCACCGCTTTATAAATAGAAGTGGCGGTAACTGTTCAGATAGCTGCAAAAAGTTAACGATTCGTTAACTTTTCGCCGCCATTTATAAATCGCGGAAAACACGCTTTTTGCGGAAAAGGCGGGAATAACGGCCGCGAAAAGTTAACGAACCTTTATAATATGCCCATGGACTTTGTAGTTAGCGAACGTTTCAAAAATCTGGAGATCAAATGGTTGCTATCCTGGCTTAACTCAATCACTTGATGGTCTGCCAGTCCGGTCCCTCTTTGCTTTTGTGGGAATGCCTGGTATAAGCAGTCACAGACGCGGCTGTGGTCCAGACCCTTTGCTGTTCCGTGCAGGAAAGCAGCAGAAGAGCCTGTGAATGAGAGAAACAATGGCAGGTAAGAAATTAAGGGGCAAATTTAAAAATAGGGTTTGATGGGGGTTGCCTACACATAGCAATTTTTCTTTTTTTATCTTTAAGAATAAACTATCCACACAGCCAATTACCTGTCCCGATGGCTGGCAGCGCTATGGTTTTGAAGGAATGTGTTCTGCATTCTAGTAGGATTTGTTGCAGTGAAGACAAATTTTTTTTTACAGAATTTGGACCAATCAGGTGCATGATCTTAGTGCATTTCAGATCCACCAGATGTTAATTCAATTCATGAGGGTAATTTACCTGCAGAAGGAATGTTTGTTGGTAAAGCGTAAATTATTTTATTTCAAATTAAATTGTATTTTAGGAAGGACATACCAAAGCATTGATCTTCAGAGACTTTCCATCCAGCTTAGATAAGATCGCTCCAGAAACACCTGCAAATGAAGGCAAATTCATGTTTGATAGATGAAAACAGAAGGATATAGAGAGTAAAATGGTGTGGGAAAGAGGACTGGACTGATTTTTTATTGGGGTACAAGAAGAATTGCCCTAAATGGAAAAGGGTCTGCTGTTTTAAGGGAAAGGATAGGTTGGATGGAGCTTTAAACTAAGTAGGAGGGGGATGGTCCAGCAAATGTATTATGGAAAGCAAGTTGAGGGCCTGGGACTAGAATTGGACAAAGGGGTGAAGGGAAGGAGCATATACCTTTAGAGAGGGCCCACTGTTACAGTTTTAAAGTAGTACGTATGAAACGGCAAAGACTAGGTGCACAAAGAGCAGAGATGGGCAAATTATTGTCTTCTTGCAAATGCAAGCAGCTTACCAAGCAAAACAGGTGAACTTGAATTATTCGCTTGTGCTGAAAGCTATGATAAATGGGATAAGCTTAGTAGTTGCAAGACCACTGTATCTAATAATTTTGGATAACTTTAATATCTGGTTTTTATGGATGCTTGCTACCTGTATTTAAAGGTAATTATAGGCCTGTCAGTTAAACTTGTGTGGTGGGAAAACTTTTAGAAGGAATATTAAAGGGCACGTTTACCTTTAAAACAAAAAACTGGTGACTTGTCAGTTATCTGCCCGCTGACCTAAACTGCTATTTTCACCAGTTTATTACATGTATTGTAAACCAGATATTATGATAAGTTCTATCATGTCTGGCAGAGGTATCTGCCTTCCCTCTGCTCAATGAGCTTTTATAAGCTTGAGCGTGTGCAGAGGAGACAGGTTAAACAGCAGTCAATCATTGGTTGTGATATCGTTGTCACAGCTTGATTGACTGCATGAAGGGAGGAGCCAGCTACTCTGCCAAAATGGGGACAATAATTATTTTTAAATATCTGGTTAGTAATGCAGGTAATAAAGTGTTGGTGTTGGGGGCAGGTAACTGACAATTGACCAGTTTTTGTTTTAAGGGTGAACATGCCCTTTAAGGTGAGGCATATAGTAATAATGTTAGAATATATTTTAGATTGTATTACAAAATAACAAAACATTCCTATCCAGTGTTCTTAACCAGTGGAAACAATAAACTCACTTGGTCTGTTGTAGGCACGGGGTGTAACATACCCCGTGCCTCTCGCTTGAGTTCTGATTTCTTCAGTAAACAGCAATCATTCTACGGACTGTGGGGTATAAGTACTCACCATTTCTCCTTGGTGGTCCGGGTGCTGCCTGCCCGAACCTTCGCTTTAGGTTCATAATAGAATCGGAATATCTGGAGACTATATTTTAGATTGACAACTTATAAGTAGGTCCCAGCGTAATAAATTTTGCCAAACCAATTTGACCTTCTATGAAGTCATAACCTAGATCCCACGAGAAAAAAACTATAGAAATGGTATTGCATTGTATTATGAATCTGGGGGTGGGTATGATTTAGTTGGATTTTGGCAATAGCCTTAAAAGCAGTTGCTCATACATAGGATACATAGAACATATTATAAATGACTTAGTGTTGGGTTGAGAGTGCGATCTCGTGTATTTGCTGATGGTACTAAATTGTGCAGGATTAAAGGCTTAGTGCAAAAGTCACAACCTTACAAACTTATTTAAATAGACTTGGGCTGCAAAGTGGCAAAGAGTTTAATATGAGAATGTAAAGTAATACATTGGGCAAAAAACAAAATGAATGTTAGCTATACCCTAAATCACACCTGTCCAACACAAGGGCCTGCGGGCCAAATCGGCCATCTGGTGGTTTTTTTGCACCCTGGTGACGTGCAAAAGATATGTCGAGGGATGCACACACTTGGATAACTGTAACCTTATTGTGACATTGCTATTTGCACTGTACGGCATCCAAGACTTTCTACACTACCTATCCATTCAGGGGTTCGGTTCCGGAGTTCGGGTCCAGTATTTTAAAAAGCTGATCGTGCATATGTTTTCTTTATATGTGCGATCAGCTGTTTAAAAACAGCTGATCGTAGAGGTTTGGGGCTTGTTGCGGGCCCTCCTGCCATCCGGGCCCCCCAGCGGTTGCGGGGGGGGGGGGCAGTAGTTACGCCACTGTATATTTGTGCAGTCCCAAGCAGTGGCCTATCTATAGATCTGCCTGCTAGATACTGCGATAAGCGGTTAAAAACACTGATCATAGTATCTAGCAGGCCAGATGTATAGTTACAGACTGCTTGGGATGCACAAATGGGACTTTCACAAATAGATCAGCAAGGCTTGATGCAGTCACCACTGTAACAGCTGATCACTGACTAGCCTGGCTTTGGGAGGGAGGTGTAACAAAGAGCCTTCATGGATTTAGCTATTCATTACCTGCGCAAGAAGAGAAAGGTGGGATTCCACATCAGCACAGTGTGCTTCCACAGAAGCACACGAGAGGAGAATGCAGTGTAAAATATGCTAGAGGGAGCTACAGCAAATAAACAGGGGATTTTTTCTCATAGGGGTGAACAAAAGACTACAGGCCACACATTTAGACTTAAGTAAAACCAATTTCTGCTTAAGTAATGTAAATGGTTCTTCAATGTGAGGTCAGTAATGGTGTGTCATTTGAATTTCTGAACACATTTAATGGAGGGTTTGGATGAGTTTTTGGACAGGCAGAATATCAGGGTATAGTAGCTGGTGTACTTATTCATGTGTAGACATGTATGTTTGGTTGTATTAGTCTAGTTTGGAGTACTGAGGGGCATGCATCATTGAACGGAGGAGATTGTGCTTTTTTTATTGGCTTGGAGGGCTGAGTTTTTTTTCCATAGAGGGGTTGAGCTTTATGGATGCTGCCTTTTTTCAACCAAAATTATTATGTAACAATGAACCTTAATGTAAAATCTAGCCAAACAAAACAGGAACATTGGTTATTTTTCTTCAGTGATCCATTGTGCTTTGAATCATACAGAATCTTGTAGTGGTGGCTCATTTAATATCGCCATGCTGAAAAATGTTGAACAAAAATTTCTGAACAAACATCCAATGTGCTTTAATAAATGAATTGGTTTTTAAACAGAAACTACATTTATATTATATTTTCCCTATTTACATAGCCAATTGATTTACAGAAATTGCATACAAATCTTATCTAACAGTATAAATCTGATATCTCTTATCTTATAATATGCTATGAGGTTCTCATTCATCCAGGTCATGGTATATCTGTAATATTCATATCCAGGTCATGGTAATATCTGTAATTATTCATCATCGGTCATGGTATATCGTATATTCATTCACCGGTCATGGTATATCTGTAATATTCATCCATCAGGTCATGGTATATTTGTAATATTCATCATCCAGGTCATGGTTATCGTAATATTCACCATCCAGGTATGGTAATCTGTAATTCATCCATCCAGGTCATGGTATATCTGTAAAGTATCATTCATCGGGTCATGGTGATCTGTAATATTCACATCAAGGTCATGTGTATCTGGAAATATTATTCATCCAGGTCATGATATATTGTAATATTCATCATCCAGGTCATGGTATATCTGTAATCTTCTTCATCCAGGTCATGGTATTTCGTAATATCATTCATCAGGTCATGGTATATCTGTAAATATTCATTCATCGGTCATGGTAATCTGTATATTCACCATCAGGTATAGTATATAAGTATAGTATTTGAGGTTGAATAAAGACCATACGTCCATCTAGTCAACCATCTAGCACATATCCTCATTTCCTTCCTAACTGTTGATCCAGGAAGGCAAAAAAAACACCCCCAAATTTATGAAGGGGAAAAAATTCTTCCTGCTCCAGGGCAGCGGAAATTTCCCTGATCACTCCTATTTATGTTCAATACCAGCATACTTTCAACTTCCTTGTTGCGGAAAAACTCATCCAGCTTTTTTTGAAATGACACAGGAAACCTGCCATTACAAGCCACTGAGAGACGGTCCATAGCTTTACCCGTTCTCACAGAAAAACCTTTCCGATCTTAAGCCAGAAACTCGTTTTTCTTCAAAGTCTTAAGGGATGTCCGCATGTCTCTGACATGTTCTATGGGAACATGCCCAGAGTAGTTTTTGTTGGCACGTTAATGTATTTATACCAGTAATCATATACCAAGCAAGCGCTTCTTTTCTCCAGCGTACATAACTTGTAACTTTTCCATCTACTCTTCATATTCAAGCTCCCCAATCCCACTTATTAATTTAGGTGCACCTCTGAACCACTTTTCCATTTCAAAGATGTCCTTTTTGTACACAGGATTCCAAAATTTGCTGCATATTTCCAAATGAGGCCTTACCAATGCTTTGTAAAGAGGGATAATTACATTTCCATTCCTCCCTTGAATCCTACCTCTCTTAACAGCAATCCATGCTGCTCTGGCTTTGCCGACTGGCACTGCTTGCTACTGTCAAGTTTTGTTATCCACAAACTCCAGAGCCTTTCCAAAGGGATTCACTAACACAAAGCATTTATGCATAAGTAGCAAAGTTTTTTAAGTCCACAAATGCAATCACCTTAACATTTATCAACATTGAATTTCATCTGCCACTTAGCCCACAATGTGATAATCTATCTAGATCCCCTTGCACGATTGCACATGCCTCTGAGTTGTTTAATGGTCGACAAAGTTTTGTGTCGCAGCAAACACAGAAACCTTGCTGCAATACCCACCCAAATTTCCAAATCATAATAATAGTATTAAATCGAAGCGGCCCCACACAGAACCCTGTTGCACCCCATTAGCCACTATCCCATCATGATGAAGCCCCCATTAACAACTACTCTCTGCATCCTATTCATTCCAATTTTCTATCCATGTAACAATGTGACTCCCCAGACCACACAGACTTAGCTTTCACATCAGTCGCTATGGGGGTACTGTTCAAAAGCCTTTGCGCAAAATCCAAGGTAAACTACATACTATATGCTATACAGAGTCTAAATTCTACTACTTTATTCCTCATAAAGCCAGCAAGTTAGTTTGACAAGATTTATTCCTCTAAATCCATGCTGGTTACTACTTATCATGTCAGTCCTTGACATACTCTAGAACATGTTCCTTATTAAACTTCCATATTTTCCCCCACCATCTGAATTAAACTTACAGCCGTAATTTACCCGGCTTGTGAACGATACCCTTTTTGAATATTGGAATAACATCATCCTTTTTCCAATCCAGAGCACACACACACCGGACATGGGGAATCAACAAAAAGTTTTAAGAAACAAATTGGCCTAGATAAAAACTGACTTAGCTCCTTAAGAATTAACCCCGAGATGTATTTGTATCCGGTCCAGGAGATTTTTATTACATATAACTATTTAGTTCTTTCTGTACCTATCCTCGGTTAACCAAAGTGAACTTGAATCTTGTATACCTTTTTGCTACGTATATACTCTATGATATCTTACTGTATTCCTATAGTGCATACAGAGACAAAAAATTATTCAAGACATTTGGTCTTTATTGCCTACCTCCGTAACTACGTTATCCCCATTAATTAATGGTGCACATTCTCAGTCCCTCACTTCTTACTATTAATATACTTACAAACTGTTTAGGCTTGTGATCTTTCTTCAGCTATCCTAATTCATTATTATAGTTTAGCCAGTTTGATTGCTTCTTACACTCCTTGTACCGTTTGTTATACTCCCTAAAGGCCCTTTCCGTCCTCCCTCGGCCTTAAAGATTTTAAATGCCTTTTTCTTCCTTACCTTGCTACCTTTACCTCAGAATTCAGGCCACATGGGCGCGGATTTATTTTTTTTACATTTATTTCCCCAGGTATAAATTTAGATGTAACTGGCTTAAAAATCCCTCTTGAACACAGTCCACTTCTGTTCAGTACCTTACACTGATAATACATTATTCCCAGTTGACATTCCAAGAGCTGCTTTTAACCTGGGAAAATTTGTGGCTTTCCTGAAATTAAAATGTCTTTTTGGTTAAACCAGCGCACTTTTCCTTTCGATAACAAAGTCACAATGCCACTATTTCCTGGTACAATTCCCTAGCCTCCAGTTACCTTTATATCTAATAGCGCTCCACAATGTTGATATTACCAGATCCAACAGAGCTCCATTTCTGTAGGGACCTTCAAACACCTGTGAGAGAAATTATCCTGCAGCAAATCAGGAACTCATCGCCTTTTTCGTGATGGCATTCCACCACACCATCCATGTTCAGGGTAATTGAAGTCCCCCATAAGGAGCACACTTCCCAAACTTGCAGCCTGCCAACTGCCATAGGAAGTTGACTCACCTCCTCTCTGCTAGCATTTGCGCTATAGCAGACACCCAACAATGACAATTACCCCCCTTCTGTTGCCTAATTCCACCCATATGCCTCCCTTTAGTCATCCTATCAACCAGTTATCTTTATTTTAAATTTGGGGCTTCATGTCTTTTTAAAACATAAACCATAACTCCTCCCCCTTCCTTTTTTTCGTCCTGCCTAAACAAGGCATATCCTCTATATTTACAGACCCAGTCGTGAGAAGGTTTCAAACACATTTCTGTTTCTGCTATACTATACTCATACTTTTCACTTCACATGCCATCATTTCCCAATTCACCCATTTGCTAGGCTTCTCGATTTGCACAGTACATTTTTAGATTATGATCCTGTAATTTATTCGTACAACTTTGGTATCACATTCCTCCCTATCCCCTATGCTAAGCCCCACCTCCCGTCGCCACCACTGGCCTATATACACCCTGCTTTCCCTCCTGGACATCTTATCCCAGTGAGACTGCTAATAACCCCCCCCCCCAAACCTAGTCACTTGGTTCTGTTGTAGGCACGGGTGTAACATACCCCGTGCCTCTCGCTTGAGTTCTGATTTCTTCAGTAAACAGCAATCATTCTACGGACTGTGGTGTATAAGTACTCACCATTTCTCCTTGGTGGTCCGGGTGCTGCCTGCCCCGAACCCTTCGCTTTAGGTTCAATAATAGAATCGGAATATGGAGACTATATTTTAGATTGCAACATTATAAGTAGGTCCCAGCGTAATAAATTTTGCCAGACCAATTTGACCTTCTATTAAGTCATAACCTAGAATCCCACGAGAAAAAAACTATAGAAATGGTATTGCATTGTATTATTGAATCTGGGGGTGGGTATGATTTAGTTGGATTTTGCAATAGCCTTAGAAGCAGTTGCTCATACATAGGATACATAGCACATATTTATAAATGACTTAGTGTTGGGTTGAGAGTGCGATCTCTGTATTTGCTGATGGTACTAAATTGTGCAGGATTAAAGGCTTAGTGCAGGAACTTGATCCCTTTTTGCTCTCAGTGCTCTCTGTCACTAGATCTCCTCATGTCTTGTTCAGCTCACTCCTAGTTAATATGCATGTCTCCTCTCTATGTATCCACCCCCTCCCAAAACTGAGGCACAGCTAGAGTGTGGAGTATGTGCAGTGGAGATGACCCGTGCCTTCATACAGCCAATATCATTCATCCAGTGATTTTATGTTATAATGAAAGTGAAAGTAAAACTGTTTGCCATGGGAATGTAAGCAGCACTGGCAGCTGTAATAACTGTTTGAATCAAGGAAGATTTTCTTTTAGCTATAGGGGTGAAAGCAGGGCCGTCTCTAGACTTTTTGGCACCTGAAAAAAAATCCAAATGCCCCCCCTCGCAGTGCTGCTGGAAGGCGTGTGGTTTTGTAATTGAAAGTGGGTGATGCTTTGTCCGGAAGTGGGGAGTGGCTTGTCCAGAAGTGGGAGGGGCTTTATACACTGGTAAATAATGCCCACAATGACTGGTAAATGATTTTTGATCTGCAGGGCTGACAAACATTGATTTTGATCAAATGAATTGCCAGTCAGAAGGGAGGGGAGGAGTCGTAGCTGCATTCTGTTGTGGAATGAAAGTCACGGTTTCCCCTGCGATTAAAAATGACAGTACCTCCTGAAAATGTGTTTTTTACAGACAGCATTTTTGGGGGGCCCTGGCATCTGGACCCCAGGCACATGGAAAAATCATGTGCCCTAAGCACATGATGCCAGAATTTTTTTCTGGCATTAAAACTGCTGCCTCCCTACAGGGTGATGCTCTGTAATGTGCTTCACCTGGCCTCATTAGGGAGGCGGCCCTGTTTGGAGGTGTGTGTGTGGGGGGAAGAAACAAATAATACTCATTCCTTTTCCTGATCTTAATGCTGAATCAATTAGAATAGAATTTATAGAATGGATAGTTTTACATGTTGTGTGCCAGGGGGAGGGACTGGATGATTGACAGCCCTTTACTGACTAGCTGTCCCCACCCTCTTTAAAAAGTAAAACTCCCAGAGCTAAAAAACAATGGATAGGAAGCTCAGAGAAGAAAAAAAAGATTTAGGATTGGTGGTAATTAATACTTATTACTATGTGATTAGTTAAAAAGTGTTTTGCCCCAGTTTACATGTCCTTTAAATAATCCAAATACCACCTGGTGTCAGTTTTTTCGACCGCAGCAATAATTTTCACCTGATGGAAATTCAACATTGCGGTTCAAAACAATACTTATAATAGTGGTATTGTTTTTGACCGTTATTGAGGATAGCTATCAGACCTTACCAATAGTGATCAAGTTATTCTGATTTCCACCTCCCATAAGGATAAAAATGGGCATGGTCTGTACCTTTGTATCGGGGGACTTTCTATGATATAATTATAGTGGTTGGGGGCTGGACATGAACTAATTATATAAAAACGTATTTAATGCTAGGGGGGAGAGACCAGAGCGGGTGGAGAGGAGGGGGGGAGGGCTCTTCCTGCGCAATGCCTCAAACCTTGGTCGAGGTTGAGCATATTCAGTGAGGCAGGACATATCCTACACTGTCAGTTTCCTGGCTTGTGGAGGGGCATAGCAGGAGAACCATTTGGAGCAGAAATGTAAGGTAAGGATTTAATTAAAAATCCAGAGTGGGGGCCAGTATGGGGTTAATTTTAGTTTTAGGGGGGGGGGCAGTAGTTACGCCACTGTATCTATTTGTGCAGTCCCAAGCAGTGGCCTATCTATAGATCTGCCTGCTAGATACTGCGATAAGCTGTTTAATAACAACTGATCATAGTATCTAGCAGGCAGATGTATAGTTACACTGCTGCTTGGGACTGCACAAATGGGACTTTCACAAATAGATATCAGCAAGGCTTGGATGCAGTCACCACTGTAACAGCTGATCACTTATCTAGCCTGGCTTTGGGGAGGGAGGTGTAACAAAGAGCCTTCATTGGATTTAGCTATTCCATTACCCTGCCAGAAGAGTAAGGTGGGCATTCCACATCAGCACAGTGTGCTTCCCACAGAAGCACACTGAAGGAGAATGCAGTGTAAAATATGCTAGAGGGAGCTACAGCAAATAAACAGGGGATCTTTTTTCTCATAGGGGTGAACAAAAGACTACAGGCCACACATTTAGACTTAAGTAAAACCAATTTCTGCTTAAGTAATGTAAATGGTTCTTCAATGTGAGGTCAGTAATGTTGTGTCATTTGAATTTCTGAACACATTTAATGGAGGTTTGGATGAGTTTTTGGACAGGCAGAATATACAGGGTTATAGTAGCTGGTGACTTTATCATGTGTAGACATGTATGTTTGGTTGTATTAGTCTAGTTTGGAGTACTGAGGGGCATGCATCATTTGAACGGAGGAGATTGTGCTTTTTTTTATTGGCTTGGGAGGGCTGAGTTTTTTTTTTCCATAGAGGGGTTGAGCTTTATGGACTGCTGCCTTTTTTCAACCCAAAATTAATTATGTAACAATGAACCTTAATGTAAAATCTAGCCAACAAAACAGGAACATTGGTTATTTTTCTTCAGGCATGAAGAAAATAACAAGTTCCTGTTTGTTGGCTAGATTTACATTAAGGTCTTGTTACATAAGCTTTTGGGTGAAAAAAGGCAGCAGTCATTAAAGCTCCAAACCCCTCTATGGAAAAAAAACTCGCCCCCAGCCAATTAAAAAAAAAGCACCCATCTCCCTACGTTCAAATGATGCATCGCCCAAGTACTCCAAAAAACTAGCTCATACAACAACAACAGCTACAATGTAAAGCGCCAGTACTATAACATGTATATTATGCTGTCCAAAAACTATTCCCAAACTCATTAAATGTGTCAGACATTTCAAATGACACAAAATACTGACCTCAAATTGAAGAACCATTATAAAGTTACTTAAGCAGGACCATGGTTATTACTTTACGTCTAAATGGGGGCAGTGTGCTTTGTTCACCCCATGAGAAAAAGATCCTGTTATTTGATGTAGTCCGTCTAGCATATTATTACACTGCATTCTCTTCAGTGTGCTTCTGTGGGAGCACACTGTGCTGATGTGATGCCCACCTTATCTGATACCATTGGTGCGTTGCATCATACGCATCGGTCATGTGGGTGCTCAATTTTCAATATCAGCCATGCGGAAAAATGTTGAAACAAAAATTTCTGAACACACATCCATGTTGTTCATGTAGATATGAATTGGTTTTTAACAGAACTCATTTATATTAGATTTTCCTTCTCTATTTACATAGCCCATTGCTTTACAGAAATTGATCAATCCTTATCTACAGTTAGCAATCATGATTAGAATCTCTTTATCTTTACTACTATCTTATTGAAGGTTACTCATTCATCCAGGTCATGGTATCATCTTGTAATATTCATTCATCCAGGTCTAGGTAATCTGTAATATTCATTCATCCAGGTCATGGTATTCTGTATATGTCATTCATCAGTCATTGTTAATCTGTATCTTCACAGCCAGACCAGGTCATGGAGTTCTGTAATAATTCATTCACCAGGTCATGGTATATCTGAATATTCATCTCCGTCATGGCTAACTGTATATTCTCCATCCGGTCATGGTATAATCTGTACTATTCATATCATCCGGGTCTGGTTGGCTCTGTAATATTCAAGGATCTCCAGTCATGGTGTATCTGGTAATTTCCATTCATCCAGTCATGATATATCTGTAATTTCTTCATTCCAGTCAATGGTATATACTGTAATATTCATTCTCCAGGTCTGGTATATCTGTAATATTCATTCATCCCCTCATGGTTAACTGTATATTCATTCCATCCAGGTCAGGTATATCTGTACTATTCATCCCTCCCGGTAGAGTATAGTATAGTATATATTTGAGTTGATAAATGACCTCGTCCATCTAGTTCCAACCCATCTACAATATCCTCCTCCTTTCCTGCCTAACTGTTTATCCAGAGGAAGGCAAAACCAACCCCCACCAAAATTTATGAGGGGGAAAAAAATTCCTTCCTGACTCCAAGTGGGCAAGTCGGAATTTCCCTGGTCAACGAGACTGTAGGTTCAATACCAGTAACGTGCAACATTCCGTGTTGCAGAAACTCAGCCAAGCGTTTTTTGTCAACTGACCCAATGACGGCCATTACAAAACGTCCACTGGAAACGTTCCAAGCGTAACCGTCTCAACCGTGAAACAAAACCCTGTCCGGCTTGAAGCCTAAACCTTTTTTCTTCAGTCTTAAGGGATGTCCTCATGTCCCTACATGTTCTATGGTGACATGCCCAGATAGTTGATTGTAGGCCGCGTTAATGTTATTTTATACAACAGTAGCATATCCCCTCCGCAAGCGGCCTTTTAGCCCTTCTCCACGTACTGATTGTAACTTTTCCAGTCGCCTCTTCAAGTCAGCTCCCCAATCCGACATCCCCTTATTCGTTAGTTTGCCCTCTGAACCCTTTTCCATTTCAAAGATGTCCTTTTTGTACACAGGTGCCAATTGCACATGCAATATTCAAACAGCCTTCAATCGTTGTAAAGAAGAAGTAGAATTAACATTTTCCTCCCTTGAAGTCCCATACCCCTTTCCTTCTCTTTATACAACCTACCAATGCTGCCTCTGGCTGTTTTGCCCGCCTGGCACGGCTCTACCTTTAATTTTGTTATTCCACCGAAACTCCAAGATCCCTTCCAACAGGGATTCCTTACACAAAGCCATTTCTAGTCTAATTAGCACCAGTATTGTTTAAGTCAAATCCGCACCATACATTTATCACTTGAATTTCATCTGCCCACGTAGCACCCCATGTGATACTCTATCTAATCCCCCCTTGCAACGAGGCACATCCTCTGAAAGTTTTAATGGTCGCAATTTTTGTGTCCGTCAGCAACACAGAACCTTGCTGACAATACCCACTCCAAAGTCATTATAAATAGATTAAATAGAAGCGGCCCCAAACAACAGAACCCTGTGGCCCCCCTTAAGCACTTTAGTCCAGAATGATGAGCCCATTAACACTACTATCTCTGCAATCCTACTATTCATTAACCAATTTTCTATCCATGTACAACTTGCTTCCCAGACCCCAGACCTTAGCTATACATCCGTCGCCTATGGGGACTGTATCAAAAAGGCCTTTTTGCAAAAAAATCCAAGTAAACTAAATACATCTACTCTATCTACAAGTTCTATACCAAGTCTAATTTCTACTTACTATACTTGTCCTCATAAAGCCAAGCAAGTTGTTGAACAAGATCGATTCCTCCTCCTAAATCCATGCTGGTTTTTACTACTTATAAATGTCAGGTCCTTGCAACATACTCTAGAAACAGTTCCCTCTCCCTTATTAACTTTTTCCAGTATTTTCCATTTCCCCCCGACACCACTGAAGTTGAAACTTTACAAAGCCTGTAATTAACCCCGCTTGAAACGCCGAACCCTTTTGTGAATATTGGAATAACATCATCCTTTTTTCCATCGCCAGAGGCACAGCACACCGACCGGCCAGAGGGAATCAGCCAAATAAGAAACAATGGCCTAGATAAAACTGAACTTAGCTCCTTAATACCCGAGTGATGTATTTATCCGGTCCATGGAGATTTATTAATATTAACCGTATTTAGTTTCTGTTCTCGCCTTTCTGTGCATATCCTCCCGGTAACGCCAAGTGAACTTGAATCTGTATACTTTAAATTGCTACATACTCTATGATTCTGTACGTGGTAATCTTCTATATGTATACAGAGGGAACAAAAATTCATTCAGACATTTGCTTTATTATTGCCATCGTCCTCCGTACTAACTTATCCCCATTAATTAATGGTCATAACATTCTCAGCCTCATCTTCGTTATATTATATACTTAAAAAAAGGTTTTTAAGGAGGCTTCGTGATTCTTTCTCTCTTTCTCACTTATCCTACACCTTCATTATTAATTTTAGGCTATGTGATTGCTTGTCTTCCACTTTCCTTGTTACAGTTTTTGAATACTTTATACTCGCATACTGACTATACTCCCTAGGCCCTGTTTTCCGGTTCCCTCCCCTCGGCCCTCGGTCCCGTCGTCTTAAAGATTTTAATGCCTTTTTTTTTTCTCTCTTTTCCTTTTCCTTTCCTTTTCTTCCATTTAAACAAACCCTTTGCCTCTTAACAATCAGAATCTTCACAGTCATTCAACCACAACTGGGCGCGGATTTATTTTTTTTACATTTATTCCCAAGGTTATAAATTTAAGGATTTGAAAAACTTGGCTTAAAATCCCCTTGAACAAGTCCACTTTCTTTCGTGTGTCAGATGATGTACGTATCTTACCTTTACCTGATAATACTTATCCATTGACATCGAAGAGCGCTTTTTAACCTGGGAAATGCTTTCTGATTAAATGTCTTTTTGTTCAACCAGCGCACTTTTCCTTTCGATAACAAAGTCCAAATGGCCACTAATTTCATGTCACTATGCCCTAAGCCTCCAGGTTACTTTTTTTTATATCTATAATGCGCTCCACAAGTTAGATATTACCCCCCAAACCTCAGATCCAACAAGCTTCCTATTTAGTAGAACCCTCACCCTGCCCCTGTGAGAGAAAATATCCTGCAGCAACATTCCAGGAACTCATGCTCCTGTTTTTTCTTTGATGGCAGTTCCCCACCACACACTCAATGTCAGAGGTAATTGAAGTCCCCCATAATGAGCACACGCCCCAAACTTGCAGCCCTTGCCAACTGCATATTAAGTGACTCACTCCTCTCTGCTAGCATTTGGCGGCGTTAGAGCCGACACACCAACAATGACATTACCCCCTTTCCTGTTTGCCCTAATTCCACCCATATTGCCCTCCCTTTGCATCCATCACCAGTTATCTCTTCTTTTAAATTGGGGGGCTTCAATTCGTGTTTACATACACATAACTCCTCCCCCTTTGCCTTTTTTTTCTGTCCCTGCCTAAACCAGCATATCCTTCTATATTTACGAGCCAGTTCGTGAGACGGTTACGACCGTTTCTGCTATACCTATTACATCATATACTTTTCATTCAATGCCATCACTTTCCCAATTCACCCCATTTTGTCAGGCTTCTCGCATTTTGCAAACATACATTTTAGATTATGATCCTGTAATTTTTATTCGTACACTATTGATACAGAGCATTCCTCCCTATCCCCTATGCTAGCCCCACCTCCCTTTCCGCCCCACCACTGGCTTCTACAGCGCCTGCTTTCGCCTGGGGACAATCTTAATCCCAGTGAAAAAACAGAGAACAACTTCTAATACCCTCTACCCTCCCCCCCAAACCTAGTTGAAAATCTCCTCCCACCCTCTAAGCCATCTTCTCCCTAAAACATCTAAGCTGCACCACCATCATGAGGTGCAACATCCCTACTAAGAGCCTGTGCCGACCACACAGTCTGCAAAGTCTCCATATAACCCCAACCCTTCTCCTACACCACTCTCCTTAGCCACGCATTAATGCTCCTACGCTCCCCCGCTGTCTCCTGCTTAGCACGTGGCCGCGGTGTATTTCTGAAAACACGACCGCCTGGAGGTCCTTGCTTTTATCTGGCCTAGTTCTCGGAAATCATGTTTAATTTTTAAGGGGGGAAAAAACCCTGCACTCCACCTCTAACTTTGTCATTTGTCACCAATGTAACTCACGACCGCCGGGTCGCACACACCCACAATTCCCGGCCCAACGCCAATACATCTGTCTACAAGATCCCCACAATTGCCGAACCTAAAAAAACAAGGGGCACCAGGCAGGCAACACACAGTTTCGTCAGTAGGGTCTTGGCGGCAGATTACCCTATCTATCTTCCTTATAATGGATTCCCCTACCATTACCACCACCGGGTGCCTAGCATTCGCTGACGCCTCCGTCCTGCCTCCCTTGTATCAGAGATGACGTCCCCGGGGTGCTCACGGGCCAACCCCTCTCCATACCGCTATTCCGAGGTGCCCTCCTCCACTTCATTCCTAAGGCGGCACTCTGTTGGGATGTGACAATCTGGGAAGGAAGCCCCCCTCTCTTCTTCTTCCGTCCCCCCCTTCCCCTAGTAACCCTAACAAAACTAACCTCCTTCCTCATCCTTTCTTGTCCCTCTTCCACCCCCACCGCTATAACTGGGCCCCCCAGCCAGGGCCTGCTTGACCCCCAGTTCTGCCATCCCCTGCACCGCTGCAAAGCTGCCCCCTTAGACTCTCCACCTCCAAGCGTGTCCAAACGAGGGTCCAAGCCCCTCACACGCCCGTTACAGGGAGACAGACTTGTCCCCGGAAACGTCGCTCCAGGTCCTAGCATGTGGCACGATTGCCCATGCATGGTAACTGGACAAAACTGTCCCTTCTAATCAAACCACAACCAACTCAGTGATGCACAAAACCTTGTTTTAATGCCCCTTCTTGTGTTCAATGGTCGCTTCTTTTTATATGTCCTGAGAGCAGGCCGAGATAGAAGGACACTCACCATTTTGTTCCACTCAAGTCAACTTCCTTTTTGTTTAGGGCCAAACCACAGGCCCAACAACGTGAATCCTATTTTAACTAATAGCCCCAACCACCCCACGACCAATTAGGTGCCAGAGCCAGAAAGCGCGGAAAAAACAACACTTATTAACCCTGTCACAGCCTGTTTGTGATTACAAACAGGTACAAGTATACTAGAATATAGGGGTCCAGCAAGCACCCCGTAACTGAAGAAGAAAAGATTAGTCTGCTTCTCTTTACTCGCACACCACTCATCCCGCAAACATAGTTTTTAACAGTACAAACAGACCTTATTTTCATCAAATCCAAACTGTCAAACAATTCCTTATTTTCCAACTTTCAACACCCATACAAACCATCAAAGGATTAATTGTCCTTTTATATGTCCCTCTAAGCAGGTTCCCTTAAAGAAGGGCCACTCACAAGTTCGTTACACTCACAGAACTTAAACTTCCTTTGGTTAGGTCTCAAAACCGGTCATGGTAGATCTGTAATATTCATATATCGATCCAGATTAGGTATATCTGTAATATTCATTCATCCAGGTCGGGTATATCTGTAATATCAATTCATCCAGGTTCCTGGTATAATCTGTCAATATTCATTCATCCAGGTCATGGTATATCTGTATATTCATATCATCAGGTCCAGGTCATGGTATATCCTGTAATATCATTCATCCGGGTCCGGTATATCTGTATATTCTTCATCCAGGTCATGGTATATCTTGTACATCTTCATTCATCCGTCCATGGTACTATCTGTAATATCATCCATCCAGGTCATGGTAATATCTGTAATATACATCATCCGTTCACGGATAAATCTGAATATCTTCCCCCCAACACTCAAATCCAGTCAGGGGTACTGTAATATTCTCCATCCAGTCACTGTATACAATCTGTAAATATTCATCCATCCAGTCATGGTATCTCCTGTACTATTCATCCATCCCGTCATGTATATCTGTATATTCATTCATCCAGGTCATGGGTATATCTTTAATATTCAATTCCATCAGGCACGTATAGCTGTAATATGTCATATCATCCATCCAGGGTCATGTATAATCTGTAATATTCATCCATCCAGTCATGGTATATCTGTAAAATTCTCATATCGGTCATGGTGAATCTGTAATTAAAAAAAAAAAAACAAAAATTCATCCAGGTCATGGTATTCTGTAATATTCATCCATCCAGGTCATGGGTATATATCTGTAATATTCATCCATCCAGGTCATGTCTATCTGTAATTTCATTTGGTTGGGTGTTCATCCAGGTCATGGGTATTCTGTAATATTCATTCATCCGGAGCCATGGTATAATATATCTGTATATGCTTCATCCGTCATGGTATATCTGTAATATTCTTCATCCGGTCATGGTAAAAATCTGTAATATTCATCCATCCAGGTCAGTGGTATATCTGGAATTTTCCATTCATCCAGGTCATGGTATTATCTGTGAATTTCAACCTCCGGTCATGGTATATCTGTAATAGTCATTCATCTGGGTCATGGTATATCTGTAAATATTCTTCATCCCAGGTCATGGGTAATTCGTAATATTCTCCCATTCCAGTCCTGGTATATCTGGCTATTCAATCCATCCAGGTCATGGTAATCTGTAAAATTCTCATTCACAATCCAGTCAACTTATATCTGTACTATTCATCCTCGCAGGTCATGGTATATCTGTATATTCATCCATCAGGTCATGGTAGTCTTAATATTCATGTCATCTGGGTTCAGGTATATCTGTAATAGTCATTCACCAGTTCATGTATATCTGTAATACTTCATCCAATCCAGGTCAGGTTACTATCTGTAATATTCAATCCATCCAGGTCATGGTAATATCTGTAATTTCATTCATGGGGGGGGGCCAGGCATGGTTATCGTAAATTCATCATCCCAGGCCATGGTATATCTGTAATAGTCCTTCATCCAGTCAATGGTATATTCTGTAATTTCATTGCATCCCAGTCATGGTATAATCTGTATATTCATCCCATCCAGGTCATGGTATACTGTAATTCATTCCCTCCAGGTCATGTATATCTGTTGTATTCATTAGATCAACGGGACTTGAAAGTTTAGTTCTTGGTAAGACTTTTCGCTGTCACCGACTGGCTGTCTTTCTGAAGTTGAGAAGCCAGTCGGATGACCGAGCGAAACGTCTTCAAGACAACTAAACTTCAAGTCCAGTTGATCCATTGAATACACCAATAGAGCTTTTAATAAGTATTAATGAGCTCCCATAAAAAAAGAATTTTTTAGTTACCATCTTTTTGATCATCAAGGTGTTGTGTTTCATTTACTATACAGTCCAAAGCTTGGCAGTGAATGTCACCCTAGTCTATTCAACAGCAGTTATCCCACCCTCGAGAGAGCGACAACCACCCTACATGTCAAAGAAAGAATCAAGCCATTAAAAATTAACAGGTACACTACTTGCAAGTTGTATTTGGCTATCACAGTCAGGACAGTGGAAGAAAATACAACACAGAGATCTATTGGTATTATTTTTTAAAGGGACACTTTAACGTGAAAAAAAATGACTTGCCTTTTGTGGACTTTATTTATGTGGACCTTGATCTTTGCTCTCAGTCTCTCTGTCACTAATCTCCTCATGTCTTGTTCAGCTCCCTCGCTAGTTAATATGCATGTCTCCTCGCTATGTATCCACCCCCCCAACCCACCCCTCTCCAAACGAGGCACAGCTAGAGTGTGGAGTATGTGCATGAGATGACCCGCATCGCCTTCATACAGCCAATAATCATCATCCAGTGATTTATTTAGATGAAAGTGAAGTAAACTGTTGCCAGGGAATGTAAGCAGCAACTGGCAGCATGTAAGAACTTTTGAATCAAGGAAGATTTCTTTTACCTATAGGGGTGAAAGCAGCCTCTCTAGAACTTTTGGCACCTGAAAAAAAATCCATAATGTATGCCCCCCGCTCGCATGCTGCTGGAAGGCGTGTTGTTTTTGTAATTGAAAGTGGGTAATGGCCTTTGTCCCGTAAGTGGGAGTGGCTTGTCCAAGTGGGAGGGGCCTTTATACACTGGTAAAATAATGCCCACAATGACTGTAAATGATTTTTGATCTGCAGGGCTGAAAACTCTTGATTTTGGATCAATGATTGCCGTCAGAAGGGAGGGGAGGATCCGTAGCTGCTTCTGTTGTGAATGAAAGTCACGGTTTCCCCTGCTAGTAAAAATGACAAGTACCTGTCCTGAAATGTGTTTTTTACAGACAGCATTTTGGGGTGCCCCTGTGCATCTATCCTGGACCCCAGGCAAGCATTGAAAAAATCATGTTGCCTCTAACACATATGCAGATTTTTTCTGGCATCAAACACTGCTGCCTCCCTACAGGTGATGCTCTGTAGGTGCTTCACCTGGCCTCATTAGGGAGCGGCCCTGTTGGAGTGTAAGTGTGTGGGGGAAGAAAACTAATACTACTCATTCCTTTTCCTGATCTTAATGCTGAAATCAATTAAATTAGATTTAATAGATGGTAGTTTTACATGTTGTGGTTCGCAGGGGGAGGGACGGATGATTGACAAGACAGCCCTTTACGGACTTTAGGCTGTCCCCAACCCCCCTCTTTAAAAAGTTAAAAACTTCCCCGAGAGCTAAAAAACAATGGATAGCGAAGCTCAGAGAAGAAAAAAAAAGATTTAGGTTGTGTAGTAATACTTTATTACTATGTGATTAGTTAAAAAGTGTTGGGCCCCATTTATTACATGTCCTTTCCAAAGCCAAAGACCACCTGTTCAGTTTTTTTTTTCGACTCCATCAATCATTTCACCTGATGGGAAATGCACCTTGCGGGTCAAACATACTGATAATAGTGGTAGTGTTTTTTTGACCGTTCTTGAAGGAATAGCTATCCGAACCTTAACCAATAGTGGAGTCAAGTTATTCTGATTTTCCAACCCTCCATAAGGGTACAAATGGGCATGGTCTGTACCTTTGGCTCAATGACATGAAATCCGCCCGTTTTTTTAATAATGCAATTTAAGAGTGGAGCCTCATTTTCTCTAACCAATACACATACCATTGTGAATATTTATTTTACCACCGGAGTCTGGAAATTTTGTTTTGAAACATTTTTTAAATATTTTGTCGATCGATTGTCCATAGAAAAAACCCCCCAGTTATCTGAGAAATACAAGTTGTTTTTGGCAGTCTGATATATATTGCTGAATCCGTAAAGACTGAATAAAAAAGACGTATTTGTATCTAAATGTGCAGAACCTGTAGAAAAACATGAGTTAACAACTTAACACTTGGCTGTGCTTAGGCGACAGCATCCGCAGCGGTGCGGCTCAAAAAGAAGTTCTTATTAAAGGGCATGTCCCCCTATGAAAAGTTATTTTAGATTATAATTTCTTTTCCCCCCTCGCCTCCCACCCCCCGCCCCAACCGCTATAAATTATATCATCAGAAGTCCCCCGATCATTACTATCCTTACCTACCTCTCTCTTCCTTACCTCCTCCTCGCTGCCTCTGCACTGTCCGGCCCGGCCGTCTTCTTGCACAGAACTGCAAGCAGGGGGCAGACCGGCAGCTGCGTCTGTGTTGGTTGAGAGGCAAGCCAATCACGGACGCGGCTCCAAGAATAAAGTAAATTTATGTTTGTCATAGTTTATCTGAAATATGCATTCATCCAGGTCATGGTATATCTGTAATAGTCTTTCATCCTGGTCATGGTATATCTGTAATATTCATCCATCCAGGTCATGGTATATCTGTAATATTCATTCATCCAGGTCATGGTATATCTGTAATATTCATACATAAATAAAGTCCAAAAAGGCAAGTCTTTTTTTTCACGTTAAGTGTCCCTTAAAAAATAATACCCATGATCTCTGATGTTGTATTTTCTTCACTTCGTGACTGTGATAGCCAAATACAAACATTGCAATAGTAGTACCCTGTTAATTTTTAATGCTATTCTTTCTTTGACATGTAGGGAGTGGGTATGTCGCTCTCTCAGGGTGGGATAACTGTGATTACATAACTAAGGGTGACATCACTGCCAAGCTGTTGGACTGTATAGAGAATTAAACACAACACCTTGATATCAAAAAGATGGTAACTAAAAAATAAGATTTTTATGGGACATTCATTAATACATTATTAAAGAATTATTGTTGTATCAATAGATCAACTGCACTTGAAGTTTATGTCTATGAAGACGTTTCGTCGGTCATCAGACTGGCTTTTCAACTTCGAAGAAGCCAGTCGGTGACGAGCGAAAAGTCTGCCAAGAACTAAACTTTCAAAGTCCCAGTTGATCTAATTGAATACAACAGATCTATACCATGACCTGGAGGAATGAATTACACAGATATACATGACCTGGATGGATGAATACTACAGATATACCAGACTGGGATGAATTTGAAATTACAGAATATACCATTGACCTGGATGAAGACAATATTACAGATATACCATGGCCTGGGTCATGAATGAATATTACGAGTAACCATGCCTGGCCCATGAATGAAATTACAGATATACCATGACCTGGATGGATTGAATATTACAGATGTAACCTGACCTGGATGGATGAATATTACAGATATACAGACTGGTGAATGACTATTACAGATATACCATGAACCCAGATGAATGAATATTAAGATTACCATGACCTGGATGGATGGATATACAGATATACATGACCTGGAGGGATGAATAGTACAGATATAAGTTGACTGAGAATGTGAATGGAATTTACGAGGATTACCATGACCTGGATGGAGAATTTAAGCAGATATACCAGGACTGGAATGGGATGAATATTACGAATATACCATGAACCTGGAGATGAAGAATATTACAGATATACCATGACCCAGAATGAATGACATATACAGATTATACCATGACCGATGGATGAATATTACAGAGATATACCATGACCTGGATGAATGGAATTCCAGAGATACCACTGACCTGGATGGATGAATATTACAGATTTTACCATGACCGGATGAAGATATGTACAGATATACCATGACGTGATGAAGCATTACAGATATATACCATAGGACTGGATGAATGAATATTACAGATACCCATGATGCATGGATGAACAATGAAATTACGATAGTACCATGGACTGGATGTGAATGAATATTACAGTATATACCATGACCTGGATGGATGAATACTTACAGATATACCATGACCTGGATGAATGTTTATTACAGTTATGACAATGATTGAAATTACAGATCAACCATGACCTGGATGGATATTAATTGACAGATATCATGACTGGATGGACTGAATATTACAGATATACACTGACCCTGGATGGAGATATGTACAGATTACAGCTATACGGCCTGATGGAATTGCATATTAAAGATATACCCATTGACCTGTGATGAATGAATATACAGAGTATACCATGACTTGGATGGATGAATAGTACAGGAGTATACCGATGGACTGGATGATATATTTACAGATGTATCACATGACCTGGATGGAGAATATATACAGTACTACCATGACTGGTTGAGTTGGGGAATGATATTCAGATATCCAACTGGATGAGATACAGAATACATGACGGAGGGATAACGATAGTACCATGGGGATGAATGAAGTATGTGACAGATATACCATGACCTGGATGAAGAATAATATTACAGATATACCTGGACCCGGATGAATGATATTACAGGATATACCATGACCTGACTGATGATATGAATATACAGATATAACCATGACCTGGATGAATGAATATACAGATATACCAGTGAACTGGATGGGGAATTGATATTACAGATTATACCCGACCTGGATGAATGAATATACAGATTACCTAATCGGATGTAATGAATATTAAAGATATACCATGACCGGTTTTGAGACCTAACCAAAGGAAGTTGTTCTGTGAGGTACGAACTTGTGAGAGGGCCCTTTCTCTTAAGGAACCTGCTCTCAAGGACATATAAAAGGACAATTAATATTTGATGGTTTGTAGTGGCTGTGTGTGAAAGTTGGAAAATTAAGGATGTTTGACATTGATTTGAGAAAATAAGGTCTTGTTTGTACTGTTAAAAACTATGTGTTGCAGGACTGAGGGTGTGCGAGTAAAGAGCAGACTAATCTTTATCTTCTCAGTTACAAAGGGTGTGCTTGCTGGGACCCTATATTCTAGTACTTGTACTGTTTGTAATCACAAAGATGTGACAGGGTTAATAATGTTTGTTTTCTTCCGCGCTTTCTGGCTCTGCACCTAATTGGTCGTGGGGGGTTGGGGCTATTAGTTATAAATAGGATTCACAGTTGTTGGGCCTGTGGTTTGGACCCCTAACAAAAAGGAAGTTGACCTTGAGGAACAAAATGTGAGTGTCCCTTCTTCTCTTAGACCTGCTCTCAGGGACATATAATAAAAGAAGCGACCATTGAACACAAGAAGGGCAATTAAAACAAGGTTTTGTGCATTACTGTGTTGGTTGTGGTGATTAGAAGGACAGTTTTGTCCAGTTACCTGCAATGTGCAATCGTGCCACATGTTAGGAACCTGGAGGAAGCGACGTTCCGGGGAATCCATGTCTCCTGTACGGTGTGAGTGGGTTGGACCTCGTTTGGAACGCTGGAGGTGGAGAGAGTTAAGGGGGAGCTTTGCAGCGTTGCAGGGGATGGCAGAAATGGGGGGGTCAGCAGGTGGCTGGGGCCAGTTATAGGGTGGGTGAGAAGAGGGACAAGAAAGGATTGAGGAAGGAGGTAGTTTTTTAGGGGTACTAGGGGAATAGGGGGGGACGGAACGGAAGAGTAGGGGGGTTCTTTCCCAGATTGTCACATCCCAACAGATTGCCGCTTAGGAATGAATGTGGACGAGGGACGAACCTCGGAATAGCGTGTATGGAGAGGGGTGGTGGGCCCTTGAGCACCCGGGGACGTGCATCTCTGATACAAGGGAGGAGGAACGGAGCGTCGCGAATGTAGGCACGGTGGTGAATGGTAGGGGAACTCATTATAAGGAGATAGATAGGGTAATCTGCCGCCAAGACCCTACTGCCGAAACTGTGTGTTGCCTGACCCTGGTGCTTTTTAGGGTTCGGCATTGTGGTGGATCGTGTGTAGACAGATTATTGGGTGGCGGGAAGGGGTGTGGGACCCGGCGGTGTGAGTTACATTGGGTGCAATGACAAAGTTTAGGGTGGAAGTGAGGTTTTCCCCAAATTAAACATGATTTCGAGAACTAGGGGCCAAGATAAAAAGCCAAGGACCCCAGGGTCAGGTTTTCGAAATACACGCGAGCCACGTGGCTAAGCCGGAGGACAGGGGACGATAGGAGCATTAATGCGGGGTAAGTGGAGTGTGTGTAGGAGAAGGGTTGGTGTTTATGGAGACTTTGAGACTTGCTGGTCGGTACAGGCTCTTAGTAGGGAGTTCGGTTGCACCTCACTGATGGGGTGCAGCTTGATTGTTTTTAGGGAGAAGATGGCTAGAGGGTGGGAGGAGATTTTAACATAGGTTTGGGGGGGGGTAGAGGGTATTAGATGTTCTCTTTTCACTGGGATTAGATTGTCCCCAGAGAAGGAAACGCAGGGGTAGATAGCAGTGGTGGGCGGAAAAGGAGGTGGGGCTAGCAAGGGGATAGGGAGGAATGCTTGTTCAATAGTGTACGAATAAAATTACAGATCATAATCTAAAATGTATGATTTGCAAAATGCGAGAAAGAAGCCATGACAAAATGGGGTGAATTGGGAAATGATGGCATTGATGAAAAGTATTGATGATAGGTTACGCAGAAAAGGTGTAAACCAGTCTCACGATGGGCTGTCTGTAAATTAGAAGGATAGCTGGTTTAGGCAGGACAGAAAAAAAAGGCAAAGGGGGGGAGGAGTTATGTGTTTATGTTAAAAAACGAATTGAAGCCCAATTTAAAAGAGAGATAACTGGTGTATGGGATGCAAAGGGAAGGCAATAGGGTGGAATTAGGGCAACAGGAAAGGGGGGTAATGGTCATTGTTGGGGTCGCTCTAACGCCGCCAAATGCTAGCAGAGAGGCGTGAGTCACTTATATGCAGTTGGCAAGGGCTGCAAGTTTGGGGCGTGTGCTAATTATGGGGGACTTTCAATTACCTCTGACATTGAGTGTGTGTGTGGGGAACTGCCATCACAGAAAAAAGGCAGAGTTCCTGGAATGTTGCTGCAGGATATTTTCTCTCACCAGGGGCAGGGTGGTTGGGTTCCTACTAAATAGGAGCTTGTTGGATGATTTGGGGGGTAATATCTAACTTGTGGAGCGCATTATAGATAAAAAAAGTAACTGGAGGCTTAGGGCATAGTGACATGAAATTAGTGGCATTTGGACTTTGTTATCGAAAGGAAAAGTGCGCTGGTTGAACAAAAAGACATTAATTCAGAGAAAGCAATTTTCCCCAGGTTTTAAAAGCCGCTCTTCAGAGTCAATGGACAGTATTATCGTAAGGTAAACGTAATCATCTGACAACAAAGAAAGTGGACTGTGTTCAAGGGGTTTTAAGCCAAGTTTAACTCCTTAAATTATACCCTTGGGAAATTAAATGTAAAAAAAATACCAATCCGGCGCCCAGTGGTTGAGCTGTGAGATTCTGATGTAGAGGCAAAGTTTGTTATGGAGAAAGAAGGATAAGGAAGAGAGAAAAAAGTGCATTTAAAATCTTAAGACGCGGGCGAGCAGGGTGGGGAACGCGAAAACAGGGCCTAGGAGATAGTCAGAGCGAGATAAAGTTTGAAAAACTGTAACAAGGAAGTGGTAAGAAAGCAATCAATAGCCATAAAAATTAATAATGAAGTGTAGGATAAGCTGAGAAGGAGAAAGAATCCACAAGCCTAACAAAACCTTTTTGAAGATATAATATAACGTAAAGAGAGATGAGAATGAAGTGGACCATTAATTAATGGGGATAAGTTAGTTACGCGAGGGATGGCAAAATAAAGCAAATGTCTTGAATAATTTTTTTCACCTCTATGTAAACTATAGAAGATACCACAGTACAGATCATCAGAGAGTATGTAGCAATTTAAATGTATACAGATTAAGTTCACTTGTTACGAGGGATATGGAAAGCGAGAACAGAAACTAAAATACGGTTAATATTAATAAATCTCCTGGAGAGATAAATCATCACTCGGGTATTAAGGAGCTAAGTTCAGTTTATCTAGGCCATGTTTCTTAGTTTGGCTGATTCCCTCATCCGGTCCGGTGGCTGTGCCTCTGGCGATGGAAAAGGATGATGTTATTCCAATATTCACAAAAGGGTTCGTCGTTTCAAGCAGGGTTAATTACAGGCTTTGTAAAGTTTAACTTCAGTGGGTCGGGGATGGAAATACTGGAAAAAGTTAATAAGGGGAGAACTGTTCTAGAGTATGTTTCAAGGACGACATTATAAGTAGTAAACCAGCATGGTTTAGAGGAGGAATCAGATCTTGTTCAACAAACTTGCTTGGCTTTTATGAGGCAAGTATAGAAGTGATTAGGATTGGTATAGAACAGATAAGTAGATGTAGTTTAGTTTGACTGGATTTTGCAAAGGCCTTTTTGATACAGTCCCCCAAGGCGACTGAAATGATGTATAAGCTAAGGTCTGGTTGGTCTGGGAGTCACAGTTTTGTACATGGATAGGAAAATTGGTAAGAATAGTAGATTGCAGAGTAGTAGTGTTAATGGGCTTCATCATTTGGACTAAAGTGCTTAAGTGGGGGCCACAGGGTTCTGTTGTTTGGGGCCGCTTCATATTTAATCTATTTATTAATGACTTTGGATTGGGTATTGTCAGACAAGGTTGCTGTGTTTGCATGACGCGACACAAAAATTGCGACCATTAAAATAATAGAGGATGTGCACTCGTTGCAAGGGGGGATTCGAGATAGAGTATCACATTGGGCTGTAAGTGGGCCAGATGAAATTCAATGTTGATAAATGTATAAGGATGCGATTTGGACTTAAACAAACTGGTGCTAATAGACTATAAATGGCTTTGCTGTAGGGGAATCTGTTGGAAGGGATCTTGGAGTTTGGTGGATAACAAAATTAAAGGTAGCAGCCAGGCAGGCTGGGCAAACAGCCAGAGCAGCATTGGTAGTTGTCTGTATAGAGAGAAGGTATGGGACTTCAAGGGAGGAAAATGTTAAATTTCTCTTCTCTTTACAAAGCATTGGAGGCCTGATTATGACCAGTGCACTGTGAATCACTGTGTACCAACAGGACATCTTTGAAATGGGAAAGGGTTCAGAGGGCAACTAAGATAATAAGGGTGCGGATTGGGGAGCTTGACTTGAAGAGCGACTGGAAAAGTTTACAAATCAGTACGTGGGAAGCAAAAGGCGCTTGCGGAGGGGATATGCAATTACTGTGTATAAATATAAATACATTAACAGGCCTACAATAACTGATCTGGGCATGTTCACCATTTAGACATGTCAGGGACATGAGGACATCCCTTAAGACTGAAGAAAAAAGTTTAGGCTTCAAGCTCCGGAAAGGGTTGTTTCACTTGAGACGGTAAGCTTGGAAACGTTTCCAGTGGAGTTTTGTTTAATGGCGCGTCATTGGTCAGTTATCAAAAAACGCTTGGCATGAGTTTGCTGCAACACAGGACATGTTGCACGTTACTGGATATTGAACCTACAAGTCTCAGGTTGACCAGGGAAATTCCGATTGCCCACTTGGAGTCAGGAGGGAATTTTTTTCCCCCTTCAATAAATTTTGGTGGGTGGTTTTGCCTTCCTCTGGGGATCAACAGTAGGCAGAAAGAGGATATGCTAGATGGGTTGGAACTAGATGGAGTAGTCTTTATTCAACCTCAACTACTATACTATACTATACTCTACGGGATGGATGAATAGAATATTACCTGAGAAGATATACCAGTTACCATGGTGATGAAATTAAGATTACATGCGGGGGATTACAGAACTATACCAGACCTGGAGAATGAATATTACAGATATACCATTGACTGGAATGAACTGAAATTACAGATATATCATGACCTGGATGAATGAAATTACAGATACACCTGACCCTGGATGATTGAATATTCAAGCAACCAGACCGGATGAATGAATAGTACAGATTATACCATGACCTGGATGGATGAATATACAGTAGCCCATGACGTGGATTTGATTCAATGATGGGAATAATTCAGATATACCATGAACCTGGTGAGATGAATTATTACAGAATCATGAGCCTTGGATCAGTTAACATGCTGCTGAATGAATATACAGAATACACATGACCGGATGAATGAATATTACAGATATACCTATGACCTGGATGAATGAATATTACAAGATGATACCAGACACTGGATGAATGAGTAACCTTCAACTAAGCATAGTAGTAAAGATAAAGGAAGATAAGCAGATTGTTAACTGTGATTAGATAAGGATTGTATCAATTTCTGTAAAGTCAATGGCTTGTTAAATAAGAAGGAAAATTAATATAAATGAGTTCTGTTAAAAACCAATTCATTTACATTAACAACAGTGGATGTTGTGTTAGAAATTTTTGTTTCAACACTTTTTCCGCATGGCTGATTATGAAAATGAGCACCCACATACGATGCGTATGATGCAAAAGCACAATGGTATCCCTGAAGAAAAATAAACCAATGTTTCCTGTTTTGTGGATAGATTTTACATTAAGGTTCATGTTACAAATTAATTTGTGGGTGAAAAAGGAGCAGTCATAAAGCTCAAACCCCTCCTATGGGAAAAAAAAACTAGACTCCCAAGACCAATAACAAAAAGCACAATTCTCCTCCGTTACAAGCGTGCATGCCCCTCAGTTACTCCAAACATAGGACAATACAAACCAAAACCATACACCGGTTAAAATGATAAAGTCAACCCAGCATACATAACCCCTGCATATGTCTGCTGTCCAAACAAACTCATTCCAAACCTCCAGTTAAGTGTTCAGAAATTCAAATGACAAAACATTACTTGAACTCAAGGAAGAACCATGTACCATTATTAAGCAGAAAATTGGTTTTACTTAAGTTACAATGTGTGGCTGTAGTCTTTTTGTTCAACCCCTATGAGAAAAAGATCCTCTTTATTTGCTTGTGCTCACCTAGCATTTTACACTGCATTCTCATTCAGTGTGTCTGTGGGCAAGCACACTGTGCTGATGTGGAACTGCCCACCTTACTCTTCTGGCAGGGTAATGGAAATAGCTATAAATCAATGAGGCTATTTCTTTTTTTTTTTTTTACACCTCCCTCCCAAAGCCAGGTAGATAAGTGATCAGCTGTTACAGTGGTGGACTGATCAGCCTTGCTGATATCTATTGTGAAAGTCCCATTGTGCCAGTCCCAAGCGCAGTGTACTATAAATTGGCACTGCATAGATACTGATCAGTTGTTTATTAACAGCTTATCGCAGTATCTAGAAGTGCATGATCTATAGATAGGCATGATTGGGAACTGACAAATAGATACACGTGGGTACTATGCCCCCCCCCGGCAACCGCTGGGGGGCCCGGATGCAGGTAGGCCCGCAAACAAGCCCCAAACCTTACGATCAGCTGTTTTTAAACGCTGATCGCACATATAAAGAAAAACATATGCACGATCAGCTTTTTTAAAATACTGGCACCCGAATCTTCCGGAACCGAACCCTGAAGGATAGCATTTATGTGTAGAGAAAGTCTGGATGCCGTACAGTGCAAATAGACATGTCACAATAAGGTTACAGATCCAAGTGTGTGCATCCCTCGACATATCTTTTGGCACCAGTCACCAGGGGGTGACAAAAAACGACCAGATGGGCCGGATTTGGCCGCAGCCTTGTGTTGACACGTTTGTGATTTCTAGGGTATAGCTAACAGATTCATTTTGTTTTTGCCCAATGTATTACTTTACATGTCTCAATATTAAACCTCATTGCCCTTTGCAGCCCCAGCCCGATATTTAAATAAGTTTGTAAGGTTGTGAACATTTTGCACTACTCGTTACATCATGCACAAGTTCGTACATAGCCAAAATACACGAGACGCACCTCACCCAACATACAGTCATTTATAAATATGTGCTATGTATTCTTATGTATGGCCAAACGCTTCTAAGGGCTATTGACCACAAAATCAATCTAAATCATACCACCCCAGATCATAATCACAATGAACTACCATTTCTATAGTTTTTTCTGTAGGGATCCCTAGGATGCTTATAGAAGGTCAATTGGTTTGCAAAATTTATTACGCTGGGACCTAATTAAATGTTGCAATCTAAAATAGTCTCCATATTCCTCATTATTATGAACCTAAACGCGAAGGGTGCGGGGCCGGCAGCACCCGGTACCACAAGGAGGAAATGGGAGTACTTATACACCACAGTCGTAGATAGAATATTGTTTACTGAAGAAATCAGGAACTCAAGCGAGAGGCACGGGGTATGTTACACCCGTGCCTACAACAGAACCAGTTGAGTTTATTGTTTCGGGGAACATGGTAGAACACTGATAGGGGGGGACAAAGTTTTGTATTTTGTATACACAATCTAAAATCTATTCAATATCTAGCCTTAAAGGCATGTTCACCACTTAAAACAAACAACTGGTCAATTGTCAGTACATGCCCCCAACACCAACAATTTATTACCTGCAGTTACTAACAGAATTAAAAATAATTATTGTCCCATTTTGGCAGAGTGAACGCTGGCTCCCCTTATCGCGTCAATACAAGGCTGTGACAACGATATCACACAACCCAATGATTGACTGCTGTTAACCTGCTGTCTCCTCTGCACACGTCTAGCTTATATAAAAAGCTAGTTATGAGGAAGAGGCAGATACCTCTGCAGACATGGAATAGAACTTAGCATTAAAATCTGGTTACAAAACTGTAATAAACGGTTGAAAATAGCAGTTTAGGTCAGCGGGCAGAGAATGACAAGGCACCAGTTTTTTGTTGTAAAGGTAACGTGCCCTTTAATATTCTTACTAAAAAGTTTTCCCACCACAACAAGGTATTAAGACAGCGCGTTATAATTACCTTTTAAAACAGGTAGAAAGCAATCCAATAAAAAGCAGATATTAAGTATCCAACAATATTAGTACAGGTGGTCATTGCAAAGACTATAAGCTTATCCCCAATTTATCATCAGCTTTCAGCACAAGCGATTAATCAAGTTACTCCGTTTTGCTGGTAAGCTGCTTGCATTGCAAGAAGACAATAATTTGCCCATCTCTGCTCCTTTGTGCACATTAGTCTTGCGTTTCATACGTATACTTAAAACTGGTAGATAGGGGACCTCTCTAAGGTTATATGCGCCTTCCTTCACCCCTTCTGTCCAAATTCTAGTCCAGGCCCTCAACTTGCTTCCCAAATACATTTGCTGGACCATCCCCCTACATATTTGTTCAAGTACATCCAACATCCTTTCCTTAAAACAGCAGACCCTTCTTTCCATTAGGTGCAAGTCATTCGTGTACCCCAAAAAAAATTCAGTCCAGTCCATCTTCCCACACCATTTTCCTCTAATCATTCTTGTTTTCATCTATCAAAATGAATTTGCCGTCCTTGCAAGGTGTTCTGGACGCGTCTTATCTAAAGCTGGATGGCAAGTCACTGAAGAATGTCAATGCTTGGATGTTCCTGCCTAAAATATCAATTTAATTTGAATAAATAATTACGCTTATCCAACAAAATTCCTTCTGCAGGTACAATTTACCCTCTAATGGAATATGCATTAACATCTGGTGGAAATCTGACATGACTAAGATCGCACACGGATTGGTCCAAATTCTGTAAGAAAAATTGTGTCTTCACTGCAACAAACCTACTAGATGAGACACATTCCTTGCACAAACACCATAGCGCCTCAGCCTCGGGACAGGTACATGGATCGTGTGGATTAAGGTATTTTCTTAAAGGATTAACAAAGCAATATTTGCATAATGTCAAGGACCCCCATCAAAAACCCTGTTTTTAAATTTGCCCTTATTTACTTCCACTGCCATTGTTTTTCTCACACAGGCTTCTGCTGCTTTCCGAGACGGAACAGCAGAAAGGGTTGGACCAGCAGCCGCGTCGTGGATGGCTTATACCAGGCATTCCGCACAAAAAGCAGACAGCAGGGGACCGGACTGGCAACACATCAGTATTGAGTATAAGCCAGGGATAGGCAACCAGTTGTCTCCGATTGTTTGAAAGTTCGCATAACTACAAAGTCAATGGGGCAGATATATCAAGGTCGTCTAACTTTTCTGCGGACCGTCTATTCCCGCCATTTTCGCAAAAAAAAGGGTTTTCCGAGATTTGTAAATGGCGGCGAAAAAGTCTAACGAATGTTCAACTTTTTGAAGCTATACTGAAAAGTGACCGCACTTCTATTATAAAGCGGTGGAACTGTTACGCATCGTAACTTCCCATCCCATCCCCCTAACCCCTCCTACGGCGTATACATTCCGACCACTGAAGGTGCCGAAAACGGGAGAGATTCGCCCCTGGATCGCGGCGGGGTGGTCGCAACCTGACCCGGAAGGCCGAAGCCACCTTGCCGTGGGTGGTCGCCGCTGCGAAGGGGCGTGGACGGGGCTTACCAACCACCTGCCCACCCGCCGCGGCTGGCGATTTTGAAGTTGGTTACATGTTTACATTAACCAAGTCAGATTTTGGAAAATCTGATTGGTTAATGTAAAACATGTGAAACAAGCAGTAAAAAATTGACCAGTCAGGGAAAGGATTAGGGTTTTTCTGCCAAAACCATATAAAGAGCGTGCACTGTTTTCCCCGCCGCCGGACCATCAGATGCCATCGCAGTCAGATGGCTGACGCAAGAAAGAAAGACGATGGAGGGGTGCCTCCCATCGCGAATTTTTCGGCCTGTATAATATGCCCCACAGTAAAAAGAAGGAAATTGCTAGTTTTCAAACATTGGAAAATCTACTGGTTGCCTATCCATGGTTTATAGCTCAATCATGATGTGTCAGCCAGTCTGGTCCCTGCTTTGTGTGGAATGCCGGAATACGCCAATCCAGAAGCGGCTGTGGTCAGACCTCTGCTGTTCCATGGACAGGAAAGCAGCAGAAGAGCCTGTGAAATGAGAGAACACATGCCAACGAGGTAGATCATGAAGTAGTGTCTGCTGGTTCCATGCAAGGAAAGAGCAGCAAGAAGGCTGTGAATGAAGGTGGTAACAATGGACAGGTTAAGTATACTGAGTCTGGAGTCCGGTCCCTCATGCTGCTTTCATGTGGAAGAGCAGCAGAGAGCAGAGGGAATGAGGGTAACAAAGGCAGAAGTACAATTTAAGGGGCTAAGTTTAGGTGTTTAAATATAGCGTTTAGGGTGTGGGGGGGTGCCTTATTACTACGAAGTTTTTTTCAATAGGACCGCCAACGGATCTAGAGTGAGGGGGGAGGGGAGAGAGAGTCCACTGGCACGCATGAATCTCTGGAGGAGAGGCAAGTGTGTCAGGATTACACGATTACAAAACAAGGGCCTATTCCACCTTTATTTTTCTGGAATTTCATCAGGCCCTCACAGGATTATCATAAGACGAAGAAGAGAAAGGTCAGGATCTTTAACACGTACCAGGGTGCCAACAGAGGGAAAATTTCAGTTGGTGGGGGGGACATGCCTTTAGATCTTACTAAATATGTGTTATGTACATTATTGAAGAACTGGGTGGGTGTACAGGTAGAACAACTTATTGATATGATATCATGGAGCGTCATAAGAGAATTGCTTTCTAGATCAGGGATTGTCCTCGTAATGATAACTGATAGAAAAACATAGATTCGTTAAGATATTCAGCAAGTGTGTTTATGGGGAATTTGATATATTCTAATAAAGTGTGACAAGGATGCCAATTTACAAAATTAAGGAGTGTAAAATAATCAGAAAATGCTTGTTGTTATATTCAGTTCTAAAAGTAAGGGTTAACTACAAATATTTGTTTTATAGGAATGGCAGGTTATTAACCCCAGAAGCGTTGGAGGAAAGTTCAAAGGCTTAGATTGTTCGGGGACTTTCCAGGCTGAGCCTTGAAAACGTTCTCTATATGTCGCCTTCACCGGATGAGTTTCTGAATCATTTTTCAGGTTGTTTTCTATTCAAGATGATAGGTTGAGGGAAGAAGGAATGAAATACATAGAATGAATTTCATGTGAATTACCAAAGTCTAGTTTAAGAACATGTTCTGTCCAAAAAAAGGGGCCAGTTCAAATAACAAACCTAAATATCTCTCTGCACAAATGTGATTTAAATTACACAGCCAAGCTGCGGCTCAATGACATGAAATCCGCCCGTTTTTTTAATAATGCAATTTAAGAGTGGAGCCTCATTTTCTCTAACCAATACACATACCATTGTGAATATTTATTTTACCACCGGAGTCTGGAAATTTTGTTTTGAAACATTTTTTAAATATTTTGTCGATCGATTGTCCATAGAAAAAACCCCCCAGTTATCTGAGAAATACAAGTTGTTTTTGGCAGTCTGATATATATTGCTGAATCCGTAAAGACTGAATAAAAAAGACGTATTTGTATCTAAATGTGCAGAACCTGTAGAAAAACATGAGTTAACAACTTAACACTTGGCTGTGCTTAGGCGACAGCATCCGCAGCGGTGCGGCTCAAAAAGAAGTTCTTATTAAAGGGCATGTCCCCCTATGAAAAGTTATTTTAGATTATAATTTCTTTTCCCCCCTCGCCTCCCACCCCCCGCCCCAACCGCTATAAATTATATCATCAGAAGTCCCCCGATCATTACTATCCTTACCTACCTCTCTCTTCCTTACCTCCTCCTCGCTGCCTCTGCACTGTCCGGCCCGGCCGTCTTCTTGCACAGAACTGCAAGCAGGGGGCAGACCGGCAGCTGCGTCTGTGTTGGTTGAGAGGCAAGCCAATCACGGACGCGGCAGGGGGTGGACATGCCCTTTAAAGAAGTCTAAATTAAAGGACAACAATATAAAAAAAAAACAACAATCACTCCCATTACACATATCCAGCAGCTGAAATCACTTACTCACATTTACAACCATGATGCCCTCCCTTAGATATCACACAGCAAAGAGAACTAAAATCCCGCCTAAAGAAAGAGCAACTAAAGAAACCGTTTTAAAATCTTTTACATTTAGAACATAAGGCTTAGGTGGTCGCTACTATAATTGGTGAGCTGTCAAAAATCCGCCAACTCTATTAGACAATTACCTGTTCCCATTGCAGGAAAAGAGACAGTTTCCATATTATTCTGGTCACATGCTTGAAGTGCCTTCTTTATAGACTTGCATCCACAATCTTTTAATTTTAGCCTCGTGCATCAATTATATGACCACTTTGTTGCAGTTCAGATTTTCCAGCCTCCAGTTATCACCACGTCGCGTTAGTTCTTGGCCTAAATAATTGATACAAATCTATAGGTTATCTGACATTTCAGTTGCTATGTATAGGGTCAGTAGTAGACCAGACTTTTCATATTAGTAGATAATGATTTTTGTTGAATTTACTTTTCAAAACCTATAAACACTGCTGTTCAGTTACATTAAAGAAACAACCGAGATAAATATAATTTTCTCTGAGGATACATGGAGTAAAGTTTTCCCAAGGACTAAGCCCCACGTAGATCGCATACGCTTTGCACAATGCATGGAAGATGTGATGACATGGAAATTGTTGCGTCTATTACCCACTATCTAGATTAGCTTGCCTTACCCAAACGCTGACATTCTTCTTGGGTTTGTGTTCCAGCTGCTGACAGAATGGCCTGAGATACTCCTGTAAAATGAAATTACACTAATGGTTAATGTCAAGTGTGAGAGTAAAGGCAAAATCCAACAGAAATAAATAATAATAAAATTAAACTATCTAGTAAGAAGAAGAAGAATCTTTTTCCATCATGTCCGCACTTGGAAGTCTACAGTGATTATTAACATGTTTACACAAGCAGATTCATTGCTCATTCATCTGCATGTTCTGTGTGTGCATTGCTTTAAAATAAAGTCCCACATGTGGAATGCCAATGTAGTTGAAAAACTGGGAACCCTGACGATAGCAAGCTGTGAGCTAAAGGGAAGGAAATAGCTGAAAATGGGATGGAGAGGTACATCTTAAAGGGCATTCACCCCCCCCTGACAAACTTTTAACCCCACAACCAGAACCCCCCCCAAATACTTACACTACCTTGCTCCATGGAATTCCTGAAACAAGATATGTACATCTAAGCCTGTTGGTACCCAGCCATTACTTTGAGTGCTAGACATCAGTCTCAGCTGTGAGGATGACATCATCGCCAATTTTAAAATAATAATTGGTTGTAGCCATGTTAGTCCAGTAGCATATACTAAGAGATGAGTACTGTAGGATACGGTGATATCTTTTTATTATGGACTAACAGTTCATAATAGTGCATTTAATGTAACATTTTTACAGACAAGCCTTCAAGAGACACGCTTCTTTCTTCCTCAGATCACTTGACCTGGGGAAGAGAGAAGTATATCTCTCAAAAGCTTGTCTGTAAAAACGAACTGTTTGGGCTAGGCCACACTGCTGCGTTTTTTTTGCGTTTGCGCTTGCGTTTGCGATTGCGCTTGCGATTTTTCAAAATTATTGAAAACGCGGCAACGCAAAAAAACGCGCGTTTTTCGATGCGATTGCGTTTGCGTTTGCGTTTCAGTGTGGCCTAGCCCTAAGTCCATAATAAAAAGGTATCACCTTATCCTACAGTACTCATCTCTTATATAGAGTTTATTATGGAGCAGGGTCTCTCTGTTCCTACACAGTTACACTAATAGCAGGAACATAATGAACAATCCAGTATACTTACCAAATGTCTGGTTCAGGGTATAATTATTCAGGTTTACTATGGCATCCACATCTTCCTTGGTTATGTCCCCAAGCTTTAGTTGTATTTGTACCGTGCCTATGAACAGCTCATTCATGGTCTTTCTTCTGCTTAAATTTTTCAATTTTGCAGTAAAACAGTGCGTGTGCCCCATATAGTGTACTTCTGGGGGGGGGCCCATACATATTTGTAGGGTCCTCTATATTTGTTGTGTACTTAGAATGTTTATACACTGGGAGCACCACCTCAAAGGTGTTGCACAACTGCATTAGTCATTAGTGGTGCAGGTAGGATACCTCGTTGTGCTATATACTGTAAGTTTAACTTCAGTGGTGGGGAAGATACTGGAAAGTTTAATAAGGGAACATGTTCTACAGTATCTTTCAAGGACTGAAATTATAAGTAGTAATCAGCATGGATTTAGGAGGAATAGATCTTGTCAAACTAACTTGCTTGACTTTTATGAGAAAGTAAGTAGAAATTTAGACTCTGGCATAGCAGTAGCTACATCATCCTTGCTGGGGGATGTGCTGTTCTCCTCCTCCACCCCTAGTCCTCCTTCAGTCACTGTACTAAATCTCTTCCTAATTTCTCTTTCTTGCTTCTGCTTTCTCCTGCACTGAGCATGTGCCAACCGCAGATTAGAGGGAGGAACTAGTATTTGTGACCACAGATTCAGAACCTCCCACCCCCTAACTTTCTGATCAGTGATTTCGTCATACCTTGGGTTGTGCAGCATATAGAGAGGTGGTTTATGGCTCATTTTAAAGGTAGGAACCTGATCTTTCATTTAAATTAACCTTGTTTTAAGGTTCCCCTTTAACCCCTTCCAGGTTTTCCTTCTTCTTGCGTTTCTGTACTATGTTGTAGTTGCAAATATTAAAGCAGGAATGTTGGTATGATATCATCTAGATTTTCTTCCAGCCAAAATAATGGTAATTTTTTTTTTTATTAAGTTGACAATGCCAGTAAAAGGAATAGCTTTACTTACATTATATGTCATTGTTTGGCCTTTTCTGTAAATTGCCAATTACCCAACAGACAGTTATTTTTGTGGCTAAAGGTTCATACACACGTTCGATCGAGAGCTAGGGGCCAAGTTAAAAGCAAAGACCTCCAAGGTAGTGTTTCCAGAAATACTACCGCAGCCACATGTTAAGCCAGGGAGACAGCGGGAGCTTAGGAGCATTAATGCGTGGCTAAGAGGGTGGTGTAAGGAAGAAGGGTTTGGGTTTATTGAGAACTGACTTTGCTGTCGGCTACAGGCTCTTTAGTAGGGATAGGTTGCACCTCACTGATGGCGGTGCAGCTGTTTTGTTTTAAGGTTGTTAGAATACCTCACATGAGGAGATATGGAAAAAGGTTTATGTGCAATATATTTATTATTTGGATGTCAATAAACAGAGTGGTATTTTTTGGACCTTTATGCGCTCAGTGCCTTTATTATAGGGTCTTTTTTCTATAAGAGGAGTTTCTGTGTCCTCTGGGGTTTCATGGTATTTCAAATGTTCACCCTGTAAGGCACCGCTGTATTTGCAGTGTTTGCGATGGTCCTATTATATATAAGGAACTGTGCCACATCAGACCATATGTAGATTTTGAGGGGAGGAGTATGTGTTTATGTTAAAAAAGAATTGAAGCCAAATTTAAAAGAAGAGATAACTGGCGATATGGATGATAAAGTGGAGGCAATATGGGTGGAATTAGGCAACAGGAAAGGGGGTAATGTCAATGTTGGTGTCTGCTATAAGCCGCCAAATGCTAGCAGAGAGGAGGTGAGTCAACTTCATATGCAGTTGGCAGGGGCTGCAAGTCTGGGGAGTGTGCTTATTATGGGGGACTTCAATTACCCTGACATTGATTGGTGTAGTGGAACTACTATCACAGAAAATGGCGATGAGTTCCTGAATTTGCTGCAGGATAATTTTCTCTCACAGGTGGTTGAGGTTCCTACTAGAAAAGGAGCTCTGTTGGATCTGGTAATATCTAACATTGTGGAGCGCATTATAGATATAAAGGTAACTGGAGGCTTAGGGAATAGTGACCATGAAATTGTGGCGTTTGGATTTTGTTATCGAAAGGAAAAGTGCGCTGGGTTAACAAAGACTTTTAATTTCGGGAAGGCAAATTTTCCCAGGTTAAAAGCAGCTCTTCAGAATGTCAACTGGGATAATGTATTATCAGGTAAAGGTACTGAACAGAAGTGGACTGTGTTCAAGGGGATTTTAAGCCAGTTCACATCTAAATTTATATAAGCAATCAAACTAGCTAAAATTAACAATGAAGTTTGGATAGCTGAACAAAGCATCACTAAGCCTTAAAGGGCATGTCCAGCCCTTTTTTGAACTTTTTATATATTATACATATTGATCCCCCAGCCCCAACTGCCGTAATAAAATTCTTAGAAAGTGCCCCGATATGTACTTACCTTCCCTCTATCCTCCGCAGCACTCTCCAGGCCCTCTGCTTGCATGGAAATGCAAGCAGGGGGCGGGACCGGCAGCCGATCGTCCCTGATTGGCTGAGAGGCAGCCAATCAGGGACGCGGCTGCCGGCTGCTCAGAATGCTGGAGGATAGGTAAGTAACTATCTGGGCACTTTCTAATAATTCTGTTACGGCGGTTGGGGCTGGGCGATCAATATATATAATATATACTGGGGATTTTACACTAGGGGGAGGGAGAAGAAAACGGGAGGGAGAGGGAGGACTCTTCTGTGCATGCCTCAGACCTTGTCGAGGTTGAGGCTGAGACAGGAGCACCCAGACCTTCTACATTACACTTTCCTGGACTTTGGAGGGGCACAGCATGGCAACCATAAGGAGCTGGGATATAAGGTAAGGATTTTTGTACACTACAGAGTGGGGCCAGTATGGGGTTAAATTTGAGTTTTTGTTGTGGACATGCCCTGTAAAGGGGAACTGTGGTCCAAAAATGACTTTAGGTAAATTGAGGTAAATTGATAGGAATTGCCCCCTGAGAATTTTTGCAATTTATTTCCATTGTTTATTTTGCATAGTTTTGAAGATATTTACATTTTTGTGTGTGATATGGCAGCAGAATCACCTGGTCCCCTCCACTTCCTGCTCTGAAACTGTCAATCTGTCCTGTGTCTCCTCCTCCCCTTTGCAGCCCCCCTGGTCCCTCCCACTCATGGAACTCATGGACCCCATGGTCCCTCCAGTTGCAGGCCCCCCATGGCCCATTATCTTACAGCCCCATGTGGCCCGCCCACTCGCAAGTGACGTGGCCCCGCCCACTTGCGGATACCTAAGCCACACCCACTTGTGAGTGTCTAAGCCCCGCCCACTCATGGGTGCCGTGGGTTACTCAGACCCCTCCCTTACATAAAATTCTGTGAAATCAGCCTTTTCAGGCAGCGTGAGAACTCTGCCTGAAAAGGCAGTTTTCACACAGTTAAAGAGAAGGGCTATAGATTCCCTTCCCTTCTCTGTACGGACTTCACACAGCAGAGAGGAGGAGGGACTTCCTGTCTCCCTCACACACTGAGGGAGTCTGAGGCTGTTCTCGCCGGTGGCACTGTGCAGGAGAAGCCTCAGGAATGTCACAAGTCAGCCTCAGACCCATTAACTTTCTGGTCAGTAATTTCTTTATATCTTGGGCTGTGGAGCACGTAGAGAGGTGATGTTTTAAAGGTAGGAAACTGGCCTTTCATTTAAACTTAACTTGTTTGGAGACCACAGTTCCCCTTTAATAGTAAGAAGATGAGGACTAAGAATGTGACACCATTAATTAATGGGGATAAGTTAGTTACGGAGGATGGCGATAAAGCAAATGTCTTGAATACTTTTCCCCCCTCTGTACACACTATAGAAGTACAGATATCATAGAGTATAGTAGCAATAATGAGATAAAAGATTTAAGTGCACTTTGGTTAACCGAGGATATGGTGCAGAAAGAATTAAATAAGGTTAATATTAATAAATCTCCTGGACCGGATAAAATACATCCTCGGGTACTTAGGGAGCTAAGTTCAGTTTTATCTAGGCCATTGTTTCTTTTTTTTTTGCAGATTCCCTCATGTCCGGTGGTGTGCCTCTGGATTGGAAAAAGGCTGATGTTATTGCAATATTCAAAAAGGGTAGTCGTTCACAGCCGGGTAATTACAGGCCTGTAAGTTTAACTATATGGGGCACACGCACTGTTTTACTGCAAAATTGAAAAATTTTATTATCCAACAGCCATACACAATATACCATATGCAATACATATTTACTCAGTAAATACACACCTAAAAATACAAATACATAATATGGGGCGTCCCCCAAACCAACAGGTAAAAAGATCAATAGTTTCTGATCCCCCTCTCTGCCATCTCTCCTCTCTCCTCTTCGCAGTATCTAAATCCCCCGGATCCTGTAGAACAAAGTGAATGCTTGCTGGGTAAAAATAAATGAAGTACTCCTATACTCACGTCCCCCGGGTTTACTGCCGTACGGTCGGGATACTTCCCTTATATGCGCGTTCTCAGTCTACCTCTCCTGCCGTCGCGTTCCTTGTTCGCGCCCACTCTCGCTATCCTCCTCGTAATCTTCACCCGTCCGTAACTGCCTGTCCCCCGCAGGGTCGGTATAGGTATCCTGGCGATGGTCCGGTCCTAGTTTACTGCTACTGGGTCGATCCTTGGGATGGATCCACCTGCACCAGCAAGCATTCACTTTGTTCTACAGGAATCCGGGACATTTAGATACTGCGAAGAGGAGAGATGGCAGAGAGGGGGATTCAGAACTATTGATCTTTTTACCTGTTGGTTTGGGGGACGCCCCATATTATGTATTTGTATTTTTAGGTGTGTATTTTATGAGTAAATTATGTATTGCATATGGTATATTGTGTATGGTGTTGGAATAATAAATTTTTCAATTTTGCAGTAAAATAGTGCGTGTGCCCCATATAGTGTACTTTTGGGGGGGGCCCATACATATTTGTAGGGTCCTCTATATTTGTTGTGTACTTAGAATGTTTATACACTGGGAGCACCACCTCAAAGGTGTTGCACAACTGCATTAGTCAGTAGTGGTGCAGGTAGGATACCTCGTTGTGTTATGTTCTCTATCTTCTCCTCAACTACACCACCCCCTTAAGTCATCTCCTTCAAGTCGACACCGGTCCTTCTCACCACTCCCGGAGCTACACACTAAATCTACTCACTCTTTTTCCTCCTCCCATTTTCCCATTCCATTTTTTCTAGAACTTTCAGTATTTTTCTTCCCTTTCTGTTTTCTCCTTTCCCTGCACATGACGCACCTTTGTGATGTGACAAACCGCAGATTTACAAAGATTCAGATTACAAGATTAGAATTAGAGAGGAATAGTGAATCGCAAAGATAGACGGGAGGAACCGGAGAAACTACATGCTATTTTCGTTTGTATTTTTCGACACGCATGATTAAAAGAATGCCTCTTTTCACATTCAATCCTATTACTCACCGAAAACCTTTCGTCGGATCAGTGCATTGGCTCTCCCCCTCCCCTCCTGTCCCTACTCACCCCATCTTGGCCGGCTCGGCCCTAGGTGAGAACCCTCATAGAGACCTCCCAGAGCGCGCCGCCACCCGGACGCTCCCGCTCAATTTTAAACTTTGGTAGGAACCTGATCTTTCATTTTAAATTAAACTTGTCGGTTCCCTTCGAATTAGCCCCCTGTCCTACCCGCCCCCCCCTCTCCAACAATACATGTTTTACAAATTCCCCCGATTTCATCACTTCCTTCTCCTGCATGGCCTGTCACCACGACCTGGTTTCCCGCCCTATTGCTATGGCACCATAATATTCCTAAAGCCCTAGGATATGGTTGGCTGACTTGATTTTCTTCCCCTCACTGATTATCATCCTCACTACGCATTTTCCTTCGACACCCGTATTAAACCCATATATATGGTTAATTTTGTTTTTCATTTACAGTCGCACCCCCAAATGGCCCAGTAAACAGCGATATGACGCTGTACTTACACATTATATCGCTCCATTGTTGGCCTTTCTGTTAAAGGCCATTACCCAACAGACCAGTTATTCGTTGTGCCGCGCTAATAGGTCTCATTTAACACACGTCCGCGCACCTAGAGAGCTAGGGGCAAGTTTAAAAAGCCAACTTTCCCCAAGATTCGCAAGGTAGGTTCCAGAAATACTACCGCCAGCCCATGTTACGCCAGGGAGACAGGGCGGGAGCTAGAGCATTATATGCGTGGCTAAGGAGGTGGTGTAGGAAGAAGGGTTGGGTTTTTATTGGACTGACTTTGCGTCGGTACAGGTCTTTGTAGGGATAGGGTGCACCTCACTGATGCGGTGCTGCAGCTGTTTGGGAAGAGAAATGCTAGCGGGTTTGGAGGAGATTTATAAACTATATTGGGGGGGAGGGTAATTAAAGTCTCACTGGGGTAGATAGCCCAGGAGGAAGCAGGGTGTAGATAGGCCAGTGGTGGGCAGAAAGGGGGGTGGGGTAGCGGTAAGCATAGGGGATAGGGAGGCATGTATTAAAGTGTACAAATAAATTACAGGATCTTTAATCTAAAAGTGTTGCCAAATGGGAGGAAGCCTTTGGGGGGCGATAAAATGGGAGTGAATTTAGGGAAAAAAAAAAAAAAAAAAATTGATGGACGTTTGAATGAACAAAGTATGATGGTAATAGGTATAGCAGAAACGTGGTGAAACAGTTCTCACGGATGGGCTGTAAATTTAGAAGGATTAGCCGTGTTTAGGCAGATAAACAAAGTGAAGAGCAATTCAGCCATCAGACAAGGATCAACGTCGTTTATAGGTACTAAGGAATACTAAATTATTGCAAGCACGTACATAGCCATAAGGCTTACAAGGTGAACGCCTGACACGTTTAGGGGAAGCTCTGCCCTTAGTCATAGGCCTGGTTTAGGCAGGACGAGGAAAAAAAGCAAAGGGAGGAGTAAAACAGGGTTAGTCACAGAGAGAGAGGTATTACCCTGAGGGAACGCAAGGATACCAGGGTTAGATGTGAGGGGGGGGATACTTTGCAGGTGATGCATTTAACGGGGGAAAGGTTTAACCAGAAGTGATGTCGGTTTCGGATCAAAAGGACTATCTGTTGCCCCACCTGAAAAACTAGACAAAGTACAGCATTAAAGATGTAACATTTTGCGCGCAAATTTTATGTTTGAAAAAAATCTTTTCGAAAAGAGTGACATTTGTTTTACCTCTGCAACGGACCGAGAAGCTCTTTAATGACCTTCAGTTCCTTGAGGTGTAGAAAAAGACAAAAGAGTTGGAGGAAAGTATATGAAGGGGGATTTCTCCCAGTTAAAAAACAAATCAAACTGGTATCCAATCTTTGGGGGGTTTCCAACATTGAGATGTTCGTGAATCCTAGTTTCACAGGACAAGACGCCCTCCCAGAAATTCCAATAGAACTCCAATCTTACAGAGCTGAGTTTTAAAGCCCTAAATGGTTTAAAAAAAGAGGGATGATTTGATCATCCGAGTAGCAGACAAGGAGGAATGTTGTTGTGATAATGACAAAAAGTACAATATAAATTGGAGGGCAATTAGACAATGAGGGATTAGAGAAACAATATCCGCTAATACCCACAAAATCCCTGGTAGGAGTCAAAAAAAGACCCCAAAAAAATTCTCGATGTTGGAAAAGAAAACAAGTTGATTAATAAACAAGAATATGATTACTATGGGTCGTATCCAAAACTGCCGACTTTTTTACCACATTCCGAAGGTTCATAGAAACACAAGTTTCCCCTGTAGAGCGATAATAATCGGGTATTGGGGGACCTACGGAAACTGATGGGCAAAATATGTGGATGAAATGTTAAGGCAGTCTTGGGGACTTGAGGCTCCTATGTGATGGACACAGGAGATGGTTGAGGAAAAATTGAGGGGCTAACGGTAGATTAGACATGCTTTAATTCTGGCTTACTTAGGACATAGAGGGGACTGTATTCCTCTATCCCTGAAGCCGGATTAAAGCGGCCAAAAGTTCTGAAATGAGAGGGAATAAATATCAATCCCACAACAATTTGTTTGTTGAATTGTTAACCTTCATATTAGAAAATAATGTTTTTGTATTAATGGAAAGTAACTACCGCCAACTAAAGGGAACCGCGATGGGGGCGGACGTGAGCGCCTACGTACGCGCTCCATCTTGGCTATTGGCAAAAATTCCAAGCGATGAAATCATCACAAACCTCCTGTGGTGAAGAGGTGGTTTATGGCTAAGGTTATGTGGATGATGTTCTCCTTTATGGAAAGAACAGTAGGAGGACTGAATCCTTCATCAAAAAATTGAATGTTACACCTTTGAATATAAGACATGACTTATGAATATTAGTCTGTCATCAGTTGATTTTTTGGAAAAAAAAATTTTTTTTTGAATATCTCCATTAAAAAATGAAATTTGGTAACTAAAATCATAGAAAAAGAAACGGCAGTGAATGGCATTACTATCGGCAGATAGTCACCATCCCAAAAGTTTAATTAATGGGTGTCCTGTAGGCCAATTTGGCAGGATTAAAACGTAATTGTTCCAACAGAGAGGATATTTGATCAGTGATGAACTAGCTAAAAGATTTCGAAGTCGTGGATATTCAGACTTGGTGATTAAAAAGGACGTGAGAGGTCCAGTAGAAGAGTCGAAAATCTTTGTTAGTTCCAGCGATATAGGCAAAGAAAGGATGACACAATCAGAGTTATTTCAGATTTATCAAAAGTTGGACAGAAATAAGACAAGATTCTTCCAAACATGGAGGTTAATCTCTAGTGATAGGGAACCTAGGGAACAAATATATAGGCCCATACCCTCAAGTGACAGCTCGTAGAGCCACTATCTAAAGGACAAATTGTCCCCAAGCCACATACAGAATCCCAAAAAAGGGGTGAGTGGCTTAGGTATGTTGGAGGAATAAATGTTGCGGGAAATGTCGAAGTTCGACAAATGTTGCCGGTAAGACCTGACAGTTCTGAGGTAAAAAATGGGACCATAAAAAACAGTACATATCATGTGAAAACCAAACAAGAATTTATTTTAGTAACTTGTAAATGTAATAAAAATATGTGGGTTTTAAAGAGGTAAACAAAAGAATGTAAAGACAAGGATTTTGGAGCATGATAGAGCAATTAAAAAAAATGGATATTAGAAAGATCGGCCATAGCGAAACATATGTTGAGGTACACAAAAGGACAAGTACCTGTATTTTGTGGTGTTGACACCGTGTCCCTTGGAGGAGAGGAGGGTGGTAATGTAGATAGAATCCTATTACAGAAAGAGTTAGTTGGATATATAGACCTTAACACGCAGATCCTAGTGGCCTGAATGACACAATGCATTTGCATGCTTTCATAAGATGTATGGTTGATAGGTGTGATGGACTAATTCAAGTATACATCATATGATATGGTTTTGATGGAGAGGGATAGTCGGATTTACCATTAGCGGTGTTGCTGTGCGAGAAGTCAGTGTGCTCTACACATTTGCCCTGACGTGAATCAACGTTTCTTGTTGTTCCGCATAATTAATGCAAGATATTGGGATCTTAATTATGGATTGAAATGATTGGAAACCTTTAGAATTTGTGTATTAGGTTGTGCAATTAAATATGATTAGTGCGGTAATATCGTATCCACACAGTAGGAAGAATTATTGGTATTTCCACACCTTGATGTATTAGACTTCGAAATTAGTCAAGGTTGTTATACCTTTAAGGAGATATGTTTAAATAGGTCTCGCCTGTGGGAGTATCGCGAGACCCTGAAGAAGACGTTGAGTAGGAAGCGCGAAGGTGAAACGCGCGTTGGGTTGTTGGAGGAGGCGAGACTGTCAGTGCTGTGATACATGTTCTTAGGGTTCCATGATAACTGCATTTTGGAACTGCTGTTTATACGTACCATCGGGTGAAGAGTGTGAGTCCGTCCACGGTCAGCGGGTCATGGGCAGCTCACGTAAGTACCCGTACTATTGTTTTCATCAGAGTGGCGGCTCATTTCGTAGGCTATCTATTCACAAATGGAGGAAATCTGACCGAAAAACGGACCTATTATGATACTCGCATGGACACTGGACCATTGGTATAGGTAATGGGGGCACGCCCATTGCCGTATATGTAGTTTTTAAATATTTCATGTTAGCATATTATGTGTGGGTTTTAAGTTCGTTAGAATACCTCACAAGAGGCAGATATGGACAAAAAAAAAAGGTTATGTGACAATACTATTTATTATTTGATGTCAAATAAACAGAGTCCTCGGTATTTATTTTCTTGGACCTTATGATGCGCTCAGGCCTTTGATTATAGGGTCTTTTTTTTATCCCAAGCGGAGTCCAGTTTCTGTGTCCTCTGGGGTTTCATGGTAATTTTCAATGTTCACCCTGTAAGGCACCGCTTGTTGTTTTGCAGGTTTGCGATTGGTCCTATTCATATATTAAGGAAACTGTGCACCACATCAGACCATATGTAGGATTTGGAGGGGAGGAGTCAGTAGGGAGGAGTGTAGGAGATGTGTTTATGTTCTAAAAAAGACTTGAAGCCCAAAATCTACAAAAGAAGAGAAGAGATAACTGGCGATAGGATGATTAGTAACAGTGGACCCCCCCCGGGCAGGGCAATTATGGGTGGAATTACGGCAACAGGAAGGGGGTGGTACGGTAATTGGTCGGGTGGTTGGGTAATGTCCAAATGTTGGATTTGTGTCTTGCTATAAGCCGCCAAATAATGCTAGCAGGAGAGAGGGACGAGGTGTGAGTCTGAGGAGCAGAACAGAGAGGAGGCTGAGTCAACCTTCATATGCAGTTGGCAGGGGGCTTGAGGGGCTCTGTGCAAGTCTGGGGGAGTTTGCTATTATGGTGGGACCTTGTCAATTACACTGGACATGATTGGGTTGTTTTGTAGTGGAACTACTTATCACAGGAAAATGGCGATTGAGTTCCTGAATGTGCTGCCTCTTGCAGGATAATTTTATCTCCAAGGTGGTGAGGTTCCTACTAGAAACAGGGAGCTCTGTGGATTGGTAATATCTAACATGGTGGATCGCATTATAGATATAAAGGTTAACTGGAGGCTTTTTACAGGCGTAGGAATAGTGACCATGACAATGATGGGGCGTTTGGATTTGTTATCGAAAGGAAACAGTGCGCTGGTTAACAAGAGACCTTTATTCCGGAGCAAATTTTCCAGGTTAAAGGCAAGCCTTCAAAATGCAACTGGATATCGTATTTCAGGTAAAGCGTGACCTGAACAAAGTGGACTGTGTAAGGGGATTTTAACCGTTCCACATGCTAATTTATATATAACAATCAAACTAGTCTAAAATTACATTGAAGGTTGGATAGCTGACAAAGCATTCACTAAGCCTTAAACGGGCAGTCCAGCACCCTTTTTTGAACTTTTTATATATTAACATTGACCCCCCCCCAACTTGCCGTAATAAAATTTCTTAGAAAGTGCCCCGATATGTACTTACCTCCTCTACCTACCGCCGCATCTCCCAGGCATCTGCTTGCATGAATCAAGCAAGGGGCGGCCGACCACAGCGATCGTCCACCTGATGGTGAGGAGTGCAAGCCAGCAATCAGGGGATCGCGGCTGCCGGCCGTGCTCAGGGGGGGAAAAAAATTTCCTGGAGGATAGGTAAGTACTATCGGGCCACTTTCTATATTCGTTTACGCGGTGGGCTGTGCCTCAATTATAAATAATACTCGGGGCCATTTTACACTTGCGGGGAGGAGAAGAAAAACGGGGAGGGAGAGGAGGAACTCTTCTGTTGCACTGCCCTCAGCACCTTGTCGAGGGTGAGAGCTAGAAAGCAGGAGCAGACCCAGACCTTCTACATTACACTTATCCGTTCGACTGTGGTTAGGGGCATCAGCACATGGCAACCATAAGGGCGAGTATAGTAAGGATTTTTGTCACATACAGCAGTGGGGCCAGTATGGGGTTTAAATTGGTGTTGTTCTGTGTTTGATCGTCATATGCCCTTGTAATGGTGAACTGTGGAGTCCCAAAAATGACTTTGGTCAAATTGAGGGAAATTGAAGGAATTTGCCCCCGAGAATTGTTGACATTTATTTCCTTGTTTATTTTGCATAGTTTTGAACGATAGTTTCCTTTTTGTGTTGATAGGCAGCCAGAATCATCTCTGTTCCCCTCCCCACTTCCTCTGCTCTGAAATCTGTCCAATCTGTCCGTGTTCCCTCCTCCACTTTCAATACCCCACCTGGTCCTCCCCACTCATGGAACTCATGGACCCCAGGTCCCTCCTTGCAAGGACCCCCACGCCACACAGGTCTACAGAGCTAGTATCGCCCTTACTAAGCCCCCATTGGCCGCCGACCACTACGCAATAGTGACGTGTCCCCGCCACACTTGCGGATACCTTAAGCCACACCCACTTGTGAGTGTCTAAGCACCGCCCACTCATGGTTGCTGGTTACTCAGAGACCACCTCCCTTACTAAATATCCTTGAATGAAATCAGCCTTTTCAGGGCAGCGTGTAGAACTCTGCCTGAAAAGGCTCAGTTTTTCACCACAGTTTAAAGAGAAGGGCTATAGATTCCCTCCCTTCTCTGTACGACTTCACACAGCAGAGAGGAGGCGGGATTTTCACTGTCTCCCTCCACCCGAGGGAGTCTGAGGTGTTCTCGCCGGTGCGGCACGTGCAGAGAAGCCAGCCAGAAGTGTCCACAGCAGCCTCATAAACCCATTAACTTTCTGTCAGTAATTCTCTTTATATCTTGGGACCTGTGGGCAGCACCTAGCAGAGGTGAATGGTTTTAAAGGTGACTAACTGGCCTTTCATTTAAAACTACACTTGTTGGAGACACACCGTTCCCCCCCTAATAGTACAGAAATGAGGACTAAGAATGTGACAACCCTTAATTAATGGGGATAGTTATTACGGAGGATGCGATAAAGCAAATGTCTTGAATCTTTTCCCCCCTCGTACACACTATAGAAGTACAGATATCATAGAGTATAGTAGCAATAATGAGATAAAAGATTTAAGTGCACTTGGTTTAACCGAGGATTGGTGCACGAAAGATAATAAGGTTAATATTAATAATCTCCTGGACCGGATAAAATACATCTCGGGTACTTAGGGAGCTAAGTTCAGTTTTATTAGGCCATTGTTTCTTTTTTTTTTTGCAGATTCCCTCATGTCCGGTGGTGTGCCCTTGGATTGGAAAAAGGTGATGTTATTGCAATATTCAAAAAGGGTGGTAGTCGTTACAGCCCGGGTAATACAGGCCTGTAAGTTTAATATATGGGGCACGCACGACACTGTTTTACTGCAAAATTGAAAAATTTATTATTCCAAAACATACACAATATACCATATGCAATACTAATTTACTCATAAAATACACCACCTAAAAATACAAATACATAATATGGGCGGTCCCCCCAACCAAAGGTAAAAAGATTCAATAGTTGAATCCCCCTCTCTGCCATCTCTCCTCTTCGCAGTATCAAATGTCCCGGATTCCTGTAGAACAAAGTGAATGCGTGCTGGAATAATAAATGAAGTACTCCTATACTCACGTCCCCGGTTTTACGGCCGTACTGGTCGGGACTTCCCTTATATGCTGCGTTCCAGTTACCTCTCCTGCCGTGGCGTTCCTTGTTCGCGCCCATCGACCTATCTCCTCGTAATCTTCACCCGTCCGTACTGCCCTGTCCCGCAGAGGGTCGACGTATATAGGTATCCTGGCGAGGGTCCGGTCCTAGTTACTGCTCTGGGCGATCCTTTGGGATGGAATCACTGCACCAGCAAGCATTCACTTTGTTCTACAGGAATCTGGGACATTTAGATACTGCGAAGAGAGAGAGTGCAGAGAGGGGGATTCAGAAACTATTGATTTTTTACCTGTTGGTTTGGGGGACGCCCCATATTATGTATTTGTATTTTTAGGTGTGTATTTATGAGAGTAAATGATGTATTGCAATATGGTATATGTGTATGGTGTTGGAATATAAAATTTTTCAATTTGCCGTTAAAACAGTGCGTGTGCCCCATATAGTGTACTTCTGGGGGGGGGCCCATACATATTTGTAGGGTCCTCTATATTGTTGTGTAACTTAGAATGTTTATACACTGGGAGCACACCTCAAAGGAGGTTGCCAACTGACATTAGTCATTAGTGGTGCAGGTAGGATACCTCGTTGTTGCTATATCTGTAAGTTTAACTTCAGTGGTGGGGAGATATGGAAAGTTTATAAGGGAACATGTTCTACAGGATCTTTCAAGGCACTGAAATTATAAGTAGTAGATCAGCATGGATTAGAGGAATAGATCTTTGTCAAAACTAACCTGCTTTGACTTTTATGAGAAAGTAAGTGAAATTTAGACCTCTGGCATAGCAGTAGATACAGTCCCCCATAGGCGACTATTAAGCTAAGGTCTGTTGGTGCTGGGGACGGCACATCTTGTACATGGAAGAGAAATTGGTTAATCAATAGGATGCAGAAGAGTAGTTGTAAATGGGGCTTCTTCATTATGGACTAAAGTGCTAAGTGGGGGCACAGGGTTCTATGTGGGACGCTTCTATTATCATATTTATTAATGATTTGGAAGTGTAGTTGTCAGCAAGATTTCTGTGTTGCTGACGACACAAAACTTTGTCGATCATAAAAAATCAGAGGATGAGCAATTGTGCAGTGGATCTGATAGATTGTAACATTGGTCTGCTAAGTGGCAGATGAGATTCAATGTGATAAACGTAAGGTTGATGCATTTGGACTTAAAAATCCTTGTGCTTGCTTATACTATAAATGGCTTGTGTAAGTGAATCCCTGTTGGAAAGGGATCTTGGAGTTTTGGTGGATAACAAACTTAAAGGTAGCAAGCAGTGCCAGGCTGGCAACAGCCAGAGCCAGCATGCATTGTTTGTATAAGGAGATATGGATTCAAGGGAGGGAGAAAATATTATTCTCCCCTTTTACAAGCATTGGTAGGCTCATTTGGAATATGCAGTGCAATTTGGAATCCTGTGTACAAAAGGACATCTTCGAAATGGAAAGGGCTTAGAGAAGGGCCAACAATTAATAAGGGGATTGGGGGAGCTTGAATAGAAGAGAGGATGAAGTTACATAGTATGCTTGGAGAAATGCGCTTGAGTGGGGATATGATTATATGTGTGTAAATTCATTAACGGGCCAACAAATACACTATCTGGGGCATGTTACCCAATAGAACATGTCAGGGACACGAGGACATCCTTAAGACTTGAAGAAAAAGGTTTAGGCTTCAAGTTCGGAAGGGTTTTTCACTGTGAGAACGGTAAAGCTATGGAACTGTCTTCCAGTGGACATTGTTATGGCAGGTTCATTGGTCAGTTTACAAAAAAAAGCTGGATGAGTTTCTACAAACAGGAATGTTTACAAGTACTGGTAGTGATACATTAAGTAGAGTTGGGAAAGGGTTTTTCACTGTGTGAGAACGGTAAAGCTATGGAACTGTCTTCCAGTGGACGTTGTTATGGCCAGTTCATTGGTCAGTTTAAAAAAAAAGCTGGTTGAGCTGCAAACAGGAATGTTGCAAGTTACTGGTATGATACATAAAGTGAATTGATCCAGCGGAAATTTCCGATTGCACTTGGAGTCAGGAAGGATTTTTTTCCCCTTCATAAATTGGTGGGGTTTTTTTGCTTCTCTGGATCAGCAGTAGCAGGGGAAATGAGGATTATTGCTAGAGGGGTGGACTGGATGGACGTAGTCTTTATTCAACCTCAATACTCTACTAACCACAGTTGTCCTTTAATGGTAACTACACTGTGCAATACACATATTGGATATACTTCAGACAGTATATATTGTAAACAGATTTGCTTATAATCAATATAGTGTAACATTACATTACATTGAGTGCTTAGAAATTATTATTACATACTGTAATACTGTACAACATAAAAAAAGTAAGTTATACTGGTGAAAATATTCTCACTACTTGTACAGAAGGATAATTTTTTTTATTTTCGACTTATGTCCTTTTGTTAAATTATGTATAAGTATCATTTTGTATAATTTCCTTCCAAGCATTCCAGACAAATATTATTATGGTAACAGCAGTGTGGCTGAATGAATATATTAACCGTTTGGGTGAGAACACTGTTTAATTCAGCTTGTCGGTGGTACCACAGAAAAATGAAAAGGTTCAAGCCTTTATTTTCCTTACTAAGGTATGGGTATTCATAAAAGTTCTTATTGTTTAAAATGCTGCTAATGTTGCCCCCAACATCAGATCGGTAGCTTTCAAAGTGGTTAAATACGATTCTGATTGGTATTGGCGGCAACATTAGCAGCATTTTAAACAATAAGAACTTTTATTGAATAACCCTGAAAGTTATTTGCTTGATATCACCTAATTTATGTATTATTTAAGTAAAGGATTGCAATATTCAGTGTTCAATCTGTACTGCTCCTTTAATGATGTCGGCTAAACAGTTAATGGGAAACTAAATACCCATGGCTTTTATGGATAAAAGTTGAAGTAGTGGGATACTGAATTTAACTTGTTCTCTAGGTAAAATAAATCCCATTCATACTTTCTATTGAATACAATACACATTACAAACACTGTTAGAACAGTTCACAGGATTAACTGGCTCATTTGTTTATGTACATATTTACTAAATACTATATGGGATATCATATACCTACTGATAAATATTGAAGGTCACGATTTAATTCCATAACTTGCTATTACATGGGCAGTTGCCTTGTATCATTAATTGGGGAAACTTTTTTACCTATGTGCCCTATTGCTTTAAATAAAATAAGGATACTGGATTAATCTCAATTCTATTCACGGCTGGAACCAAAGCTACTTTCAAACAGGCGTTAATCTTGAGTGGTTCCAAATGTTTGCTGCATACCGAAACGCTTCATGTAGCATTTATCTAGCAGCGACTGTCGTGAACTGCTCATGGAACTGCGAGTCAGAAAATAGCCTAAGTTTGCCAGATCTCTTCCCGGGTACTCAGGAATTGAGTCCTTGTCAAACTGGAACTTCTATTTGGAACGCACAAATTTCCCATTGCACAGGATATTAATAAACATACACTGTATGTCCATGGTGATCACAAACCTCTTTAATGTTTTATAATATAGTTAACAAAAAGGTTTACAGGGCCTCATTTACCCAGAGCCGCAATCGCTCCGGGTAAATATATTTTCTAGTATTTAATAACGGATTTGCTCCTGCAGCATGACTTTAACGGCAGCTTTTTATATTGAAACAGCTAGCATGACTAACTCAAGAAAAGGGCATTGTGCTTCTGGGTAAATGCACAATTTGCCATAAAATTATATTTACAGAGCAAAAAGATGTTCACAAATATACCTAGGCACATATCTCTTTATGTTGTCTAAATAAATGCCACACACAACTAACATTGATGTTTCCTTACCTGGTGAGGCTCTGGGTTTTTCTGTCATCAGCAGTACTGAAGGCAGCAAATTATATACAGCCTGTTAAAGAGAAAGTGAACATTTTTGTGGTGGTTAGTTCAGTGGAAAATTGGAAATTCAGAAAAAAAACTCATTCAGGAATCAGGAAATATTTACTGCATGACTTAGTGCAAACAATATATAGCTGTACATCTGTAAGTATCTTATTATTCTGACTAAATCTCACCAACAGCTGAAGATTACAACTGGGTTTTGGTGAGGATCGTTTTATTTGAATTTCCTTGGGTGTTTTTACATTCCAGCAATGCCTTTATTAAGTAGTTACTATTTGCTAGCTGAACTATCAAGTTTTTCTTAATCTGTCAAATTCAAAGTAGGATTAATTCTAGCCAAGTTTGGATTTACATTTTAAGACATTATTGGCACAAAAAGCCTGGCACCCTTAAACTAAAATACAGGCCACACACCCAAACCAAACCTATTAAGACTTTGGGAGGAAAATAAACTATGGGGCTTATTCAAAAAGGGGTGCAACATTTTGTATTGGAACAAAAATGAAAGGTGAGTACTGATAATAAAATATAAACTTTTTAATGACCGCAAAGCAGGAGGAAGAAATACTTCTAGGGATCCTTTATTATCTGTCCTTCAGCCTATGGGGTACTGTTGGTTCCCAGATCATTTAGTCAACAAAACTATATTCAGTCAACCAAAATAAATTCTGTGGGAACCAAACATACATTTAGTCAAAAAATAAATAAACTTTGGTGACAAAACTATATTTTGTCAACCGAAAGAAATTCTGTGGTCATAAAACATACATTTAGTCAATGAAACCAAAACAATTACCGTATATACTCGAGTATAAGCCGACTCGAGTATAAGCCGAGGTACCGATTTTTGCCTCCAAAATTATAAAAACATGATTGACTCGAGCATAAGCCGAGGGTATACAGTAACCCTAATACCTTTCCACTGTAGATGTTTGGAAACTACAACTCCCAGCATGCTTGGTTGCTGGGAGTTGTAGTTTCCAACCACCTATAGTAGAAAGGTATTGGGGGTTACTGCATGGCATACTGTCATTCCAGTAATTCTCAATATTATATAGTATCCACGTACCAACCAGAATTGCCATTACCACATCTGTTGGAAGACAGTTCCACAGTTTCACCGTTTCACCGTTCTCACTGTAAAGAAACCTTTTCTAACCTTAAGATGAAATTTATTTTCTTCCAATCTTTTCCTCTGATATGACCTATTCGTGAACAATGCGCCAGAGAGTTTATTGTATGGCCCATTAATATATTTGTACACGGTTATCATATCCCCCTGCAAACCTCGCTTCTCTAATGTAAACAGCCCTGACTTGTATTATCTGCTTGTATATTTAAGCCCCTCCATTCCCTTTATTATTTTAGTTGCCCTTGTCTAAACTGATTCCATTTCCAAGATGTCCCTTTTGTATATGGGATTCCAAAGGTGAACAGCATATTCCAAATGAGGCCTTACCAGTGCCTTGTAAAGAGGGAGCATAATGTTTTTTTCTCTATTGAATCTTTTTACCTCTTTATACAATACAATATCTTGCTAGCTCTAGCCGTTGCTGTCTGGCATTGTTTGCTACAGCTAAGTCTGTACCAGAACCCCCAAATCTTTTTCCATTACAGATGCACTTAACACAGTTATTTATGGTGTAGGTCGCACCAGGATCTTTAACCCCAAATGCATCAACTTACATTTATCAACATTGAATCTCATCTGCCATTCTGCTGCCCATTTTGATAATCTATCTAGGTCTGCTTGCAAAACTTGCACATCATTTGAAGTTTCCAAAGCTCTGCATAGTTTAGTGTCATCAGCAAACACAGAGACCTTGCTCTCAATGCCCCCTTCTAAGTAATTTATAAACAGATTAAACATAAGCGGCCCCAGTACAGAACCCTGAGACACTCCGCTTATAACTTTAGCTCACATAGATGTAGCTCTATTAACCACCAATCTCTGTTTGCGATCCAATAACCAATACTTTATCCATGTACAAATGTTTTCTTCAAGGCCAACAGTCCTCCAAGTTTACATTAGTCGCCTAGTGGGCCCAAAAGTATCAAAAGCCTTTACAAAATCCAAGGGCTATACCCCACAACTGCTTGTGCTGAATCTAACTGTCTACTTCGCCTTCTTGCATAAAAACCATCTAAATTTGGTACTGACATGATACTATTCTCTCATAAATCCCTGGCTGACTACTACTAATCAGATCTAGGTTCAGGAGACAAAGTCAAGGGCTTATATCCTCATAAACAAGTTTTCCAGCACCTTCCTTACCACTTTGATTGCTATAAGCGATACAGCAAGTCTATCAGAGTACCAGATTCGAGGAATGACTACCTTTTTGAATATTGTTATTCCCCATTGTTTTTTTTTTCAAATCAGCGGGCAAATCCCAAGATCAAAAGTTATACTGAAAAGATAAGATTTGTACTCTAGTGAGTCTACTATAAAAACTAGACAGCCTACACTCTTTAAGACTCGAGAACCTGATGTGTACCACTCTGTAATCGAGGATTAATATATTCTTAATGAATCACAGAATGGTCCTTACGTTTCAGAGTATTTGCTCGGAAGTAACAAAAAAGCATTTCCTTTCTAAGTGATTTAAAATAGAATGATACATGAGGCGGAAATTGATCAACAGTACTTCATTCAAAGCAATGGTGAGATATCGATAATAATATTAGATTGAATTTAGCAGCTGCCCACAAGGTCATCCTGAGATTAACTACTATATTCCGAATGGGCCCCAACTGTTTTAATGATTGAAAAGAAATTGCTCTGAAAATAATAATTTAAAGAACAGGCAAAGTTCTAAAACCACAGATTTTATGAAGCAAAGGACTAGCCCACGTATGTTATAGAAAAGCAACGCCGCCAAAGTCGGAGGAACCGAGGAAGTGGAGAGAAAGCACTTTGCAGACATACGCCGGACCAATGCCACCCAAAATCGACGGTAAAGGAAGAAATAAGAAATAAAATCGGGGTAACCGGGGAAGTCGAGACCTGCATTAATAGAGATTTTTTATGAAGCACGGAGTTATACTCCTAAAATATGTAAAGTCCTCAACAACCCCACAAGGCGCCCGCTCAATACTCCACTCAGATAAGGACCTTTCGCCAACATCGTATAGGGTAAAAAACGCTAAATACGATGGTTAAGAAAAACCCAACACTTTGAGAAAAATAGAACTTTTCCCCGAGACGCCTATTTACTAAGTATGAATAGGGAGCCGGATGCAAATGTCCAGTTACGTATGACCAACATTATCGTAAAAAGAGATGTTTTAAGAATGTCCAAGAGCGAATCTGGGCAGAGTAGTATTAAATTGTAAGAGTACCTTGTTGTATCCCATTATCGCCGCACGAGGCGATTTTCACCATTATAAAATTAATCACAAACATTAGAATGCGGGCAAAGTTTTTTTTAATGTGTCAATCCACAAAATGTGATATATGGTAATAGAATACGCACATGATACACAATGGATATATGTGTGGGTTAAGAACCCTAAGAAAACTCAACGGGTTTAGAAAGAGGGAACATAGGAGGGTCGCCGGTGCACTGCAAATAGTGATTGGAATCACGATCTTAAAGAGGCACTCTAACTTTCGAATAAAACAAGGAAACAACAGTACTATTATATGAACATTTCAGGAAAAATTTTCATAGATTCCTCATTCTGATAACTACTGACCATGTGTCTATGAGTATTGGGGGGAATAAGAAACTATTTGTTAATAGAGCGAGTCGAATTTTTGAAGGGCGCATGTGCGATTAAGGAATTAACTAAGCTAGAGCAACAATGATTTTTTCACACATATCAAAGTGCCGACAACCCAATGGATTACAAGAGGCTACACAGACCTAGGCTAGTGCCACATTTTTTATAAGATATGTGGGCATCTTTGATTCCTCCCTGTATTATATTGTATGGTTATAACTATTGGCCTAGTAATTTATTATCCAATTATTTCTATTTATGTAGGATAAGATATTTTATATGGGTTTTTAATTACATTCTTCAATATTCCCCGATAACTCTTCCTCTTCCCTCTATGATAGTTCTAATATGTCTGTTCTATATGTTTGTTCCATATATATATATTTGCTATATTAACTATGAGTTTGCAGAGCAGCTGTCATGATCTGCACTGGAGCTGGAAAGGGTTAAAGAAATTACCCATAAAAAGAAGGGAGTTCTAGGCCCACATCACTACCTGAGGAAGCTCTATGAGTGAAACGCGTAGTGGTGACGTGTGTGTCATTTTGTTTTGCAAGCATAAATTGTATGTGAGTGTGGCATCTGAATTGTGTGTTCTAGTGGGACATTGTGAGGCCAGAGTCCCCACTTTGTCCCAAATCCAGAGTCCCCCTCTGTCTCAAATCCAGAGTCCGCCTCTGTTCCAAATTCAGGGTTCCCCCTTTGTCCCAAATCCAGCATCCCCCCTCTGTCCACATCCAGGGTCCCCCCTCTGTCCCAAATCCAGAGTCCCCCTTTGTCTCAAATCTAGTCCCCCCTGTCCCAAATCCAGAGTCCCCCCTCTGTCCCAAATCCAGGGTCCCCCCCTCCATCCCCCCTCCATCCAAAATCCAGGGTTTCCCCTCTGTCCCAAGTCCAGAGTCCCCCTTGGTCTCAAATTCAGCCCCCGCTCTGTCCCAAATCCAGAGCCCCCCGCCCCAAATCCAGAGTCCCCCTCTGTCCCAAATCCAGCCCCCCTCTGTCTGAAATCCAGCACCCCCTCTGTCCGAAATCCACCCCCCTCTGTCCCAAATCCAGAGTCCCCCCTCTGTCCCAATCCAGAGTCCTCCCTCTGTCCCAAATCCAGAGTCCCCCTCTGTCCCAAATCCAGCCCCCCTCCTCTGTCCCAAATCCAGCCCCCCCATCCCAAATCACGGTCCCCCTTCTCCATATCCCAAGGCCAGAGTTCCCTCTTAGTGTCCCAAGGCCAGGGTCCACCCTTTGTCCAAATCCAGAGTCCCCCTCTGTCTCAAACCCAGAGTTAATTTGTTAATCCTGAACAATCTTCCATTTTTGCTTTTTATCACATCTGTTTCGCAAATTAGCCAACAAATGGAATACTTCCCACACTTAATGTTTCCCTTCTTTTGTTTCACCCCTAACCATTTTAAGACCCCCCTCTGTCCCAAATCCAGAGTCCCCCCTTTGTCTCAAATCTAGTCCCCCCTGTCCCAAATCCAGAGTCCCCCCTCTGTCCCAAATCCAGGTCCCCCTCCATCCCCCCTCCATCCAAAATCCAGGTTTCCCCTCTGTCCCAAGTCCAGAGTCCCCCTTGGTCTCAAATTCAGCCCCCGCTCTGCCCAAATCCAGAGCCCCCCGCCCCAAATCCAGAGTCCCCTCTGTCCCAAATCAGCCCCCCTCTGTCTGAAATCCAGCACCCCCTCTGTCCGAAATCCACCCCCTCTGTCCCAATCCAGGTCCCCCTCTGTCCAAATCCAGAGTCCTCCCTCTGTCCCAAATCCAGAGCCCCCCTCTGTCCCAAATCCAGCCCCCTCCTCTGTCCCAATCCACCCCCCCATCCCAAATCCACGGTCCCCCCTTCTCCATATCCCAAGGCCAGAGTTCCCTCTTAGTGTCCCAAGGCCAGAGTCCCCACTTTGTCCCAAATCCAGAGTCCCCCTCTGTCTCAAACCCAGAGTTAATTTGTTAATCCTGAACAATCTTCCATTTTTGCTTTTTATCACATCTGTTTCGCAAATTAGCCAACAAATGGAATACTTCCCACACTTAATGTTTCCCTTCTTTTGTTTCACCCCTAACCATTTTAAGACCCAAGGGCCTTTGAAATGACTGTATGTGAACATATCCTTTATGGATACATTACAGTAAAGTTCCCCCTACACTACAGCAAAGTTCCCCCTACACTACAGCAAAGTTCCCCCTACACTACAGCAAAGTTCTCCCTACACAACAGTAAAGTTCCCCTTACACTACAGTAAAGTTCCCCCTACACTACAGTAAAGTTCCCCCTAAACTACAGTAAAGTTCCCCCTACACTACAGTAAAATTCCCCCTACACTACAGAAAAGTTCCCCCTACACTACAGTAAAGTTCCCTTACACTAGTCAAGTTCCCTACACTACAGTAAAGTTCCCCCTACACCCACAGTAAAGTTCCCCCTACACTACAGCAACTTCCCACCTACATCTACAGCAAACTTCCCCTACACTACAGCAAAGTTCCCCTACACTACAGCAAAGTTTCCCCCTACACTACAGTAAAGTTCCCCCTACACTACAGTAAAGTTCCCCCCACACTACAGTAAAGTTCCCCCTACACCACAGTAAGTTCCCCCACACTCAGCAAACTTCCCCCTACACTACAGCAAACTTCCCCCTACCTACAGCAAACCTCCCCCTACACTACAGCAAAGTTCCCCTACACTACAGAAAAGTTCCCCCTACACTACAGTAAAGTTCCCCCTACACTACAGTAAAGTGCCCCCTACACTACAGTAAAGTTCCACCTAACTACAACCAAGTTCCCTCTATACTACAGTGTTCCCCCTACACTAGTGTTCCCCCTACACTACAGTGTTCCCCCTACACTACAGTGTTCCCCCTACACTACAAGTTTCCCCCTACACTACAGTAGAGTTCCTCCTACACTACAGTAAAGTTCCCCCTAAACTACAGTAGAGTTCCCCCTAAACTACAGTAAAGTTCCCCCTACACTACAGAAACGTTCCCCCTACACTACAGTAAAGTTCCCCTTACACTACAGTAAAGTTCCCCCTACACTACAGTAAAGTTCCCCCTACACCACAGTAAAGTTCCCCACATACAGCAAATCCCCCTACACTACAGCAAACTTCCCCCTACACTACAGCAAAGTTCCCCTACACTACAGAAAAGTTCCCCCTACACTACAAGTAAAGTTCCCCCTACACTACAGTAAAGTGCCCCCTACACTACAGTAAAGTTCCCCCTACACTACAACCAAGTTCCCTCTATACTACGTGTTCCCCCTACACTACAGTGTTCCCCCTACACTACAGTGTTCCCCCTACACTAGTGTTCCCCCTACACTACAGTAGAGTTCCTCCTACACTACAGTAAAGTTCCCCCTAAACTACAGTAAGTTCCCCCTACACTACAGTAAAGTTCCCCTACACTACAGTAAAGTTCCCCCTACACTACAGTAAAGTTCCCCCTACACCACAGTAAAGTTCCCCCTACACTACAGCAAACTTCCCCCTACACTACAGCAAACTTCCCCCTACACTACAGCAAAGTTCCCCTACACTACAGAAAAGTTCCCCCTACACTACAGTAAAGTTCCCCTACACTAAGAAAAAGTTCCCCCTACACTCACAGTAAAGTTCCCCTACACTACAACAAGTCCCTCTATACTACAGTGTTCCCCTACAACTACAGTGTTCCCCCCTACACTACAGTGTTCCCCCTACACTACAGTGTTCCCCCTACACTAAGTGTTCCCCCCTACACTACAGTGTTCCCCCTACACTACAGTAGAGTTCCTCCTACACTACAGTAAAGTTCCCGCTACACTACAGTAAAGTTCCCCCTACACACAGTAAAGTTCCCCCTACACTACAGTAAAGTTCCCCTACACTACAGTAAAGTTCCCCCTACACTACAGCAAAGTTCCCCCTACACTACAGCAAAGTTCCCCCTACACTACAGTAAAGTTCCCCTACACTACAGTAAAGTTCCCCCTACATTACAGTAAAGTTCCCCCTATACTACATCAAAGTTCCCCCTACACTACAGTAAAGTTCCCCCTACATTACAGTAAAGTTCCCCCTAACTACAGTAAAGTTCCCCCTACACTACAGTAAAGTTCCCCCTACACTATAGTAAAGTTCCCCCTACATTACAGTAAAGTTCCCCCTACACTACAGTAAAGTTCCCCCTACACTACATCAAAGTTCCCCCTACCACTACATCAAAGTTCCCCCTACATTACATCAAAGTTCCCTCTACACTAAGTAAAGTTCCCCTAAACTACAGTAAAGTTCCTCCCCTACACTACAGCAAAGTTCCCCCTACACTACAGTAAAGTTCCCCTACACTACAGTAAAGTTCCCCCCTACACTACAGTAAAGTTCCCCCTACATTACAGTAAAGTCCCCGTACACTACAGTAAAGTTCCCCCTACACTACAGTAAAGTTCCCCCCCACACTACAGCAAAGTTCCCCCCACACTACAGCAAGTCCACCCTACACTACAGTAAGGTTCCCCCTACACTACAGTAAAGTTCCCCCTACACTACATCAAAGTTCCCCCTACACTACAGTAAAGTTCCCCCTACACCACAGTAAAGTTCCCCCTACACTACAGCAAACTTCCCCCTACACTACAGCAAACTTCCCCCTACACTACAGCAAACTTCCCCCTACACTACAGCAAAGTTCCCCCTACACTACAGTAAAGTTCCCCCTACACTACAGTAAGTCCCCTAACTACGTAAAGTTCCCCCTACACTACAGTAAAGTTCCCCCTACACTACGAAAACGTTCCCCTACACTACAGAAACGTTCCCCCTACACTACAGTAAAGTTCCCCTTACACTACAGTAAAGTTCCCCTACACTACAGTAAAGTTCCCCCTACACCCAACAGTAAAGTTCCCCACAAAACAGTAAGTCTCCCCCTACACTACAGTAAAGTTCCCCCTACACTACAGTAAAGTTCCCCTACACTAACAAAGTTCCCCTACACTACAGTAACGTTCCCCCTACACTACATCAAAGTTCCCCCTACACTACAGTAAAGTTCCCCCTACACCACAGCAAACTTCCCCTACACTACAGCAAAGTTCCCCTACACTACAGCAAGTTCCCCCTACACTACAGTAAAGTTCCCCCTACACTACAGTAAAGTTCCCCCTAAACTACAGTAAAGTTCCCCCTACACTACAGTAAAGTTCCCCCTACACTACAGTAAAGTTCCCCCTACACTACAGAAACGTTCCCCCTACACTACAGTAAAGTTCCCCTTACACTCAGTAAAGTTCCCCCTACACTACAGTAAAGTTCCCCCTACACCACAGTAAAGTTCCCCCTACACTACAGTAAAGTTCCCCCTACACTACAGTAAAGTTCCCCCTACACTACAGTAAAGTTCCCTCCTACAGCAATCCCCACACTACAGCAAAGTTCCCCTACACTACGTAAGTTCCCCCTACACTACAGTAAAGTTCCCCCTACACTACAGCAAAGTTCCCTACACTACAGCAAGTTCCCCCTACACTACAGCAAAGTTCCCCCTACACTACAGCAAAGTTCCCCCTACATTACAGTAAAGTGCCCCCTACACTACAGCAAAGTTCCCCCTACATTACAGTAAAGTGCCCCCACACTACAGCAAAGTTCCCCCCACACTACAGTAAAGTTCCCCCCACCTACAGTAAAAGTATCCCCCCCCTACATTACAGTAGTTCCCCCTACACTACAGTAAAGTTCCCCCTACACTACATCAAAGTTCCCCTACATACAGTAAAGTGCCCCCCACACTACAGCACGTTTTCCCCTACACTACAGTAAAGTTCCCCCTACACTACATCAAAGTTCCCCCTACCACTACATCAAAGTCCCCCTAACTACATCAAAGTTCCCCCTACACTACATCAAAGTTCCCCTACACTACATCAAAGTTCCCCCTACACTACAGCAACGTTCCCCCTCCAACAGCAACGTCCCCCTACACTAACAGCAAACGTTCCCCTACACTACAGCACAACGTTCCCCCAACTACAGCAACCGTTCCCCTACACTACACAAACGTTCCCCCTACCTACAGCACATTCCCCCTACACTACAGCAACGTTCCCCCTAATACAGTAAAGTTCCCCCTACACTACATCAAAGTTCCCCCTACACTACATCAAAGTTCCCCCTACACTACATCAAAGTTCCCCCACTACAGCAACGTTCCCCCTACACTACAGTAAAGTTCCCCCTACATTACAGTAAAGTTCCCCCTACAGTACAGTAAAGTTCCCCTACACTACAGTAAAGTTCCCCCTACACTACAGCAACGTCCCCTACACTACAGTAAAGTTCCCCCTACACTACAGTAAAGTTCCCCCTACATTACAGTAAAGTTCCCCCTACACTACAGTAAAGTTCCCCCTACACTACATCAAAGTTCCCCTACATTACAGTAAAGTTCCCCCTACACTACAGCAAATCTCCCCCTACACTACAGCAACGTTCCCCCTACACTACAGTAAAGTTCCCCCTACACTACCTCAAGTTCCCTCTCACATACATAAAAGTTCCCCCTACACTACAGCAAATCTCCCCTACACTACAGCAACGTTCCCCCTACACTACAGTAAAGTTCCCCCTACACTACATCAAAGTTCCCTCTACACTACATCAAAGTTCCCCCTACACTACATCAAAGTTCCCTACCACTACATCAAAGTTCCCCCTACACTACAGCAAAGTTCCCCCTACACTACAGCAAAGTTCCCCCTACACTACAGCAACGTTCCCCCTACACTACAGCAACGCCCTACTACAGCAACGTTCCCCCTACACTCAGTAAAGTTCCCCCTACACTACAACCAAGTTCCCTCTATACTACAGTGTTCCCCCTACACTACAGTGTTCCCCCTACACTACAGTGTTCCCCTACACTACAGTGTTCCCCCCTACACTACAGTGTTCCCCCTACACTACAGTGTTCCCCCTACACTACAGTGTTCCCCCTACACTACAGTGTTCCCCCTACACTACAGTAGTTCTACACAGTAAAGTTCCCCCTACACTACAGTAAAGTTCCCCCTACACTACAGTAAAGTTCCCCCTACACTACAGTAAAGTTCCCCCTACACTACAGCAAAGTTCCCCTACACTACAGCAAAGTTCCCCCTACACTACAGTAAAGTTCCCCCTACACTACAGTAAATTCCCCCTACCTTACAGTAAGTTCCCCCTATACTACATCAAAGTTCCCCCTACACTACAGTAAAGTTCCCCCTACATTACAGTAAAGTTCCCCCTACACTACAGTAAAGTTTCCCCTACACTACAGTAAAGTTCCCCCTACACTATAGTAAAGTTCCCCCTACATTACAGTAAAGTTCCCCCTACACTACAATAAAGTTCCCCCTACACTACATCAAAGTTCCCCCTACATTACAGTAAAGTGCCCCCTACACTACAGCAAAGTGCCCCCTACACTACAGTAAAGTGCCCCATACACCACAGCAAAGTTCCCCCCACACTACAGTAAAGTTCCCCCCACACTACAGTAAAGTTCCCCCTACATTACAGTAAGGTTCCCCCTACACTACAGTAAAGTTCCCCCTACACTACAGCAATCTCCCCCTACACTACAGCAACGTTCCCCCTACACTACAGTAAAGTTCCCCCTACACTACATCAAAGTTCCCTCTACACTACATCAAAGTTCCCCCTACACTACAGCAAATCTCCCCCTACACTACAGCAACGTTCCCCCTACACTACAGTAAAGTTCCCCCTCACTACATCAAAGTTCCCTCTACACTACATCAAAGTTCCCTCTACACACATCAAAGTTCCCCCTACACACTACATCAAAGTTCCCCCTACACTACATCAAAGTTCCCCCTACATTACAGAAAGTTCCCCCTACATACAGCAAAGTTCCCCCTACACTACAGCAACGTTCCCCCTACACTACAGTAAAGTTCCCCCTACATAAAAGTTCCCCTACACTACATCAAAGTTCCCCCTACACTACAGTAAAGTTCCCCCTACACTACATCAAAGTTCCCCCTACATTACAGTAAAGTTCCCCCTACACTACAGTAAAGTTCCCCTACACTACATGCAAAGTTCCCCTACATTACTAGTAAAGTGCCCACACTACAGCAAAGTCCCACCTACATTACAGTAAGTGCCCCTACACACACAAGTTCCCCCACACTACAGTAAAGTTCCCCCCACACTACAGTAAAGTTCCCCCTACATTACAGTAAGGTTCCCCTACACTACAGTAAAGTTCCCCCTACACTACATCAAAGTTCCCCCTACCTTACAGTAAAGTGCCCCCTACACTACAGAAACGTTCCCCCTACACTACAGTAAAGTTCCCCCTACACTACATCAAATTCCCCTAACACATCAAAGTTCCTACACTACATCAAAGTTCCCCTACACTACAGAAACGTTCCCCCTACACTACAGCAACGTTCCCCCTACAAACAGCAACGTTCCCCTACACTACAGCAACGTTCCCCCTACCACTACAGTAAAGGTCCCCCTCAATCATCCAAAGGTCCCCCTACACTACAGTAAAGTTCCCCTTATACTACAGTAAAGTTCCCCCTACACATACAGTAAAGTTCCCCCTACAGTACAGTAAAGTTCCCCCTACACTAATCCAAAATTCCCCTCTACACTAATCAAAGTTCCCCTACTACATCAAAGTTCCCCTACACTACATAGTTCCCCCTACATTCCCCTACACTACAGCAAAGTTCCCCCTACACTACAGCAACGTCCCTACATACAGAAAGTTCCCCCTACACTACAGTAAAGTTCCCCTACATTACAGTAAAGTCCCCCGTACACTACAGTGTAAAGTTCCCCTACACTACAGTAAAGTTCCCCCCCACACTACAGCAAAGTTCCCCCACCCTACAGCAAAGTTCCCCCCACACTAAAGTAAAGTCCCCCTACACTACAGTAAGGTTCCCCTACACTCAGTAAAGTTCCCCTACACTACATCAAAGTTCCCCCTACACTACAGTAAAGTTCCCCCTACACTACAGTAAAGTTCCCCCTACACTACAGTAAAGTTCCCCCTACATTACAGTAAAGTTCCCCCTACACTACAGTAAAGTTCCCCTACAGACAGCAATCTCCCCTTTCACTCAGCAAACTCCCCCTACACACAGCAAAATATCCCCCTACACTACAGACGTTCCCTACACTACAGTAAAGTTCCCCCTACACTACATCAAAGTCCCTCTACACTACATCAAAGTTCCCCCTAAACTACAGCAAATCTCCCCCTACACTACAGCAACGTTCCCCCTACACTACAGTAAAGTTCCCCCTACACTACATCAAAATTCCCTCTAACACTACATCAAAGTTCCCCCTACATACATCAAGTTCCCCCTACAACTACATCAAAGTTCCCCCTACATTACAGTAAAGTTCCCCCTAACTACAGCAAAGTTCCCCTACACTACAGCAAAGTTCCCCCTACATACAGCAACGTTCCCTACAATACGTAAAGTTCCCCCTACACTCAGTAAAGTTCCCCCTACACTACATCAAAGTTCCCCCTACACTACAGCAAAGTTCCGCCTACACTACAGTAAAGTTCCCCCTACACTACAGCAAACGTTCCCCCTACACTACAGTAAAGTTCCCCCTTATTACTACAGTAAAGTTCCCCCTACATTACAGTAAAGTTCCCCTACACTACAGTAAGTTCCCCTACACTACAGTAAGTCCCCTACATTTACAGTAAAGTTCCCCTTAAACTACAGTAAAGTTCCCCCTACATTACAGTAAAGTTCCCCCTATACTACAGTAAAGTTCCCCTACACTACAGTAAAGTTCCCTCTACACTACAGTAAAGTTCCCCCTATACTACAGTAAAGTCCCCGTACACTACAGTAAAGTTCCCCCCACACTACAGCAAAGTTCCCCCCTCACTACAGTAAAGTTCCCCCTACACTACAGTAAGGTCCCCCTACACTACCAGTAAGTTCCCCCTACACTACAGTAAAGTTCCCCCTACACTACATCAAAGTTCCCCCTACACTACAGTAAAGTTCCCCCTACACTACAGTAAAGTTCCCCCCACACTACAGCAAAGTTCCCCCCACACTACAGTAAAGTTCCCCCTACATTACAGTAAGGTTCCCCCTACATACAGTAAAGTTCCCCCTACACTACATCAAAGTTCCCCCTACACTACAGTAAAGTTCCCCCTACACTACAGTAAAGTTCCCCCTACACTACAGTAAAGTTCCCCCTACATTACAGTAAAGTTCCCCCTACACTACAGTTAAAGTTCCCCCTACACTACCGTAAAGTCCCCTACATTACAGTAAGTTCCCCTACATAAGCAATCTCCCCCTACACTACAGCAACGTCCCCTACACTACAGTAAGTTCCCCCTACACTACATCAAAGTTCCCTCTACACTACATCAAGTTCCCCTACACTACATCAAAGTTCCCTACACTACATCAAAGTTCCCCCTACATTACAGTAAAGTTCCCCCTACACTACAGCAAAGTCCCTACACTACAGCAACGTTCCCCCTACACTACAGTAAAGTTCCCCCTACACTACATCAAAGTTCCCCCTACACCTACAGCAAAGTTCCGCCTACACTACAGTAAAGTTCCCCCTACACTACAGCAACGTTCCCCCTACACTACAGTAAAGTTCCCCTTATACTACAGTAAAGTTCCCCCTACATTACAGTAAAGTTCCCCCTACACTACAGTAAAGTCCCCCCTACACTACAGTAATGTTCCCTCTACATTACAGTAAAGTTCCCCCTACACTACAGTAAAGTTCCCCTTATACTACAGTAAATTCCCCCTCATTACAGTAAAGTTCCCCTACTACAGTAAAGTTTCCCCTACACTACAGTAAAGTTCCCCCTATACTACAGTAAAGTTCCCCCTACACTACAGCAAAGTACAGTGCAGAGGGATCAGGAGGGTGGGAGAGCTTCACTGTGCATGTGAGAATTCTCTCAGAGGAGCAGGAATTACAGATTCACTTGCATTGAATGTAGTCAGCAAAATGCATTAGGAAATTTGCTAATGTGGATAAATGATTGAAAACATTTCACGGTCAGTAAGGTCAGTAAATTCTGTGTAATGTGCAGCATTTCTACCCTTCAAACCTAAAGGTGATTGTTCCACTGTAATTCTCCTCCAACTTTAGGCTTCTCCCCCTTACTATATCATTCACTGTGCATGATGTATTATAGCTCCGCCCCTTTATGCAAATAGCTATGCAGGTGTCATAACTGTCCCTATGCCCATGTAGGGATATATTTTTTTTTACTATAATAGATGTGGGTGACACAGTGGCACAGTGGGTAGCACTGATGCCTTGCAGCACTGAGGTCCTGAGTTCTAAGCCACTTATGGACACGTCTGCATGGAGTTAAGTATGTTCTCCCTGTGTTTGCGGATTATTCCACAATCAAAAACATACATAAATATAGATTAGTATGGGCATTGTGTATGGCTTTGACATATGCTGCCTTGTCCACTTGGTATCCATTAGGTGCCATTTGGCAGGTATGTTTGAGTCTCCATCCCTTCAAGGGGAGTCCAAACTGCAGCTAAACAAGAAGACGTCGAAGGGAGCAGTAATTAATAAAAGCTACGGTCCAGCCATTGAAGTTAATGAGTTAGCTGGGCCAATGTGTCAAAGCCATTGTATGCTTTTTTTTTGTTCATTGTAAATATGAATGAAATAACTGAAAGCCAGTCAGCCTAACACAACTGTTACAGTTACCGTTATTTACTGAATTAATATGTAGAACTGGGGATTTTATAATAATGCTAAAAGAGGATTTCTCCTACATATCTGAACAAATCGCGCGTACATGTGGTAGTAAACTTCCGCAATGGTAATGTATGGGCGATTGTACAATTCTGTTTGTGACTGGAAATGTACGATTTGCGATTATAATTGTATAACTGTGATCATGAAATAACAACACTATCGTCATTTTACAAACGATATCGCAAGATGTGATACCGCACCTTTATAATATGGCCCCAAGTGTGAGAATACTCTTACTTCACCAGCCCTGTTCTCATACCTTATTTGGACCAGTCTGTGGTGGGGCACACCTTATATTATTAGTCTGTGTGGGCACCTTAAATAACAACATAAGCCATCTAGAAAACTGCTAAAGAACCACTCAAAATTGGAGCTTATCATCAATAATTATCATCAAATTGCATACAGTATAATCATATTGGCTGAGTTTTCTAGTCTGTGGAAAGACATATTGGAGAGGAGGTTGGAGGAAGTTTCATTTGGGAAGGGGGCACCAGGGAGACGCTTAAAGGAACCAAAATGGCTAGAACCGGCCCTGTCTGCCACACCTGTCAAGTAGGGAGCGTGCATTCCGAGGGAAGGTTTAGTACTCAGGCCGCCCCTGAAAACAGTCAAAACTGGATGGTTGGGAGATACACAGCAGAAGTCATTGTTCCCAGGTCAGATTCTGGTCTAAATTCCCCACTGTCCTCCCCGCCAGCATTAGATTCCATTAAAAAGGAAAACTCCCACCAGTAACCTCCTATGTGTAGGTTGGTACTATCAATAGAGGAGGAACAGTTGTAAATATACTGGAAAATGCTAAGGAACGGGACTGGTTTCCCTGTTGTATATGACGCTTAATAAAAAGTGTTTATCTGTGAAATGGAACAACAATAGTAACATAGTAGACAGAGACACAGTAAGGACTAACCTTCAGCACCATGGACAGAGCACTTGTCTACATGGATAACAAAGTTATCCCATATTCCACAAGTTTTCCACAAACCCACAGCAAGGGAGATAAACCCTTGTTAAAGGGAATGTACAAGGTAAATCAAAGTTCCGTCCATTGCAAAGCTGTACCTTTAAATCCCACACTATGTTACTATTCATTTTTCTAAGCCATTGGCAAATCTTACCTTTCCCTCTTTACTTGCTGGCTCTCCCTCCTTCACTGAAATCTCGTTCAATCCACTACTCCTGTGAGACAGTGAGGACTGCCCTGTTAGCTGTATATTACACTTAAATTAAAATGTGGACCGGACTTCAGACTGGATTAACAGAGTATTGCTTCTATGTATATAATGCAATGATGTTTTGGGGTCTAATGGCTGCAGTGTCTATCCAAAGTCCAGGAAACTGAAGAGTAGGAACCTTCCTGTGTGTATAATGTATCTGCCCCATCCCTGTCTCTTGAAGGACTCTGGCATGCACAGGGGATCCCTTCTGCCCCCCCCCCCTTCCCCAGATCCCTCGATGCTGCAGTGAGTGTTCTAACAATAAATCCATTTCCCCTCCCAACCCTAACCGCATAATCTAGACGTAAAAAAAAGTGCATGACGTCGCTGTGCATGCAACGTGATGTCTGTGCGTGCGCATGGCGAGATGGACGTCACGCACACGTCTGTGCATGCACTCACATCAGGTCACGCGCACGCTTGGAACCAACGGATATTACTATTTGGGGAAGAAGGTGGGACACTAAGAGGGAACTCTGGCCTTGGGATATGGAGAAGGGGGGCTACGGCCTTGGGACACTAAGGGAGCACTTATTGTATTGTAACAGGCTTAATGTCTAGTACATGTATAATTTGGAAACCCTTAATCCGGTTAAATGAGGAGAGTGACTTTTCCTGCTTTTTATAACTCCACTTGCATTTATCGCCAATGATTGCTGCATTTGATTGTAAATTTATAAAAAATCAAGTTATCACATCATAGAAAATTAAGTACTAGAAGAAAAAGACAAAGAAACCTGTGGCACTCAATAATGTATAATATAAAAGCCCTTTATTAATACTAATTTATGGGCCAAAAGACATATAAAATCACTTTTATATTATACATTATTGAGTGCCACAGGTTTCTTTGTCTTTTTCTTCTAGTACTTATGCTTATACCTGTTGAGCACCACTGCTACTACCATTGTGTTGCCTAACACTAGTGCCCTAATTCCCTTTCTACTTATCATAGAAAATTAACTCAGAGGCCACTGGTGGTACACACCAGCCAATATTTTCGGCCGACCAACCGATTCGCGGCACTTTTGGTCTTTCTGCCGAAAATATCGGCTGGTGTGGGGCGGACTACCGCAACCAACATCGATCTTTCGCTCGCCCGGAACGAATGATCGGGCATGTCGAAAAAATTCCAATCGATCGTGCGATTCCCTATGGGAACCCATGATCGATTGTTCGCAGATTCGTCCACAGCCGAATTTGCCACGACTTACCGAAATTCGTACTGGCCGAGCGCTCGCTCGTAGCGAGCGCTCAGTTGGGAAAAAAAGTCCCTCCTTGTGTACCCAGCCTTAGATATAGAATAGATATTTGTTTCACTATATTTGAAAAGAACTTTCTGGATATGGGGGTTTGAAGGGCTGTATCTAATAATGCATTAATAATTGATTTCGAATAGCTTATTGTTATAAACAAATAGAGGTATAACTGTATGGATTGTGATGTATGCTCTAGAGACCATGAGGGTACAATGTATTATGGAAACTACTGTATCAATATGTAAGTGAGTGAGACAGGTGCCGAGTATGGACATCAGTGCCAGCCGGATCCCTGGATTCAAATTACCGAATTTACTCAGTGAGCAGCAGCCGGATTGGGGGGGAAATTTACAAAACGGTACCTTACTGTGACTTACCTCTCTTAAATTGTAAGTATTCACCTTACCAACTGAACTGGGGGGCTCGCTAAGGGGGAATATTTGGGGCCTTTCCTGGGGGTGCTGTCCATAAAAAAGCCTCATTCCTTGGCACTGCAGGTGTTTGGAAACTACAACTACCAGCTAGTAAAGCAACTAAATACAGTATTAGATGTCAGTTGTGGTCATAATTTCAACCCTTGACTTATACTCGAGTCAATGATGTTTTCATGTTGCAGGCCCCCCCTTGGCCCATTAACTTACAGCCCTATGTGTCGCAGGTGCCGTGACACCGCCCACTCACAGGTGCCATGACCCGCCCACCTATGGGTGCCTAAGTCCCGCCCACTTGCGGGTGCATAAGCCCCACCCACTCACAGGTGCCTAAGCCCAGCCCACTCCCGGGTGCTGTGGGTCACTCTTTCACTGTGTGAAAACAGCCTTTTCAGGCAGAAAACTCTGCCTGAAAAGGCTGTTTTCACACAGTGAAAGAGAAGGGCTGTAGATTCCCTTACCTTCTCTGTCAGGACTTCACACACTGAGGGAGTCTGAGGCTGTGCTCGCCAGCGGCACTGTGCAGGAGAAGCCTTAGGAATGTCACATGTCAGCCTCCCACCCATTAACTTTCTGGTCAGTCATTTCTGTATATCTTGGGCTGTGGAGCACGTAGAGAGGTGATTGATGGCTCATTTTAAAGGTAGGAAACTTAACTTGTTTGGAGACCACAGTTCCCCTTTAAAACTTATTCATCTAGTTATACCTCCAAACTGATATTTCACCAATCAATGTAAGGACCATTCATAAAATGTGAGCATCTGCTGTATTTGACTTATTGCAGTGTTATATTTGTACTATATTACATACCTGCAGGACTTTGCTGTCACATATCACCGGATATTAACCAACATATCAGTGTAGATAGTACACCTTTGTCAAGGATCTTTGACAAAGCTGTACTAGCTAAACTGAAATGTTGTTTAATAATGCATTTAAAACAAAGACTGGTGTGCAGTGGATTTCCTCTACATATATGCACAGCATGAAGGTATTGCTATATACCACCTAGCTCCCACCAGCTTTTGAACTACTAAGGTGTGTGGGACTCCTGACAAGTATTGGCATGTACAACTGGATATAACTTTATTTATTAAAGGAGAACTAAACCCAATTTTTTATACTCCAGAATCTGAAAAAAAAACAACCTAAAAACACCAATAAACTATAAAATGCCACTTTAGTAAACTCTGTTAAAGTAATTTAAAGCCTGTTAAGAACTGGATGAAGTATCTGTGTGTATGTGCAGTGTCAGACCACACCTCCTGACCTGAGTCACATGCTTCCTTGCTTTATCTGTCCTGTAAAAGGATTGGCTAGATATTATTAATGGGTGTGACCAACTGTAACAAGTTTCTGCCATAGCTAAGGACTGAGCATGTGCAGAACATAATGGTCGTTGACCAAACTGTGTGATACTAGAATGCTGAGCAGTAAAGCACAAACCATATGTTATTTAGGTAAATTTCCCAGCACCTGTATCAAAATGAGAGGTAAGACACAGATTACTGGTTTTATATCAAGGTGTCCTGACTTCTGGTTCAGTTTTGTTCTGTGGCTTTAGTTGCCCTTTAAAGTACCTCATTCATTCTTCTACATCAATATTTTCTCTTGCTGGGACAGGAATCACATGTTCTGATCTCCTCTGCAAGCTTAAGGGCTCATTAAGAGCACACACAGCTACAGAGAAGGTGCTCTGGTAAGCAGCCATAATTTATTGAACATATACCACCTTCACAGCAATGATTAACAGCAGCCACCAGGAAGCTGAGCACTGGAACACTTATACAGCAGGGATCAGAAGGAATAACTTTCTTCAGGGACTGCAGGTCCACCCCCAAAACGAAAATTTAACCCCATATTGGCCCCACTGTGTAGTTTAAAAACATCCTTACCTTACATCTCTGCTCCTTATGGTTGTCCTGCAGTGTTAGTCTAAAGTCCAGGAAAGTGAACAGTAGGAGGTGTCTTCCTGTCCCGTAAAAAAGCAAGACTACAGTTGAGATGGGTGAGAGGTGTAAGAAGCTTATTGATGGTTATAGGAAGCATTTCATTTTTCCTGGTCATCATCAGGCAGCACACAATGGGTTAACTTTCCTGCCAGTTGGGACAGAAGAAAATAGACAGTAGATAGTAGTTTCCACCCCCTGCTACCATTAGTCTATTTTCTTCTGTCACTGCTGGGAGTGAAGTTCCCCCCAGACTTGAATAGGACTGAACTCTGGGCTGCACTCGGCCTTTTCTTACCTCTAAGGTCGAGGTCCTGGCTGTTGTGATGGTCGTGCACCTTCTCAAGCCGGGAGTCCACCAACAAGATCCCCTCTCGCTCCTTTATTGTATGGAACGCAAGTCCAGAACTCGGAAGTGCTGCGATTGGGTTTGCGCGTGCGCTTAACGTCATCGCACAAGCCTGGATGTACATGCAGTTTTGCCGCTGTGTCTCTGCTACGGTATTTGGTCTACCCTAGCTGTTTTTTCCCGGCTGCCTTATGGAGTTTACGTCTGAGGGGAGGTGGTGAGTGTATCTCCTTCTGTGCTTCAAGATTTTTAAAGAAGTATGACATATTTTAACAGATGGTTTTCCCCGTTATCTTCTTCAGCCAGAGTTCTCATTCTGGGAGAGGTACTAAGAAGAGAAGCAGGAAGGAGAAGCATTATAGATTTATGCAAAGCCTGTGGTAACACTGCTAGCGATGGAAAGCGCTTATGTAGAGAATGCATTAGGGAGATTTGGAGAGAGGAAGAGAAAGATGAAAGGAAGGATATAAATCCTAGACGACTGAAGTCAAAGCCTGTTGAGGAGGATATTCTCGGATGGATTACCCAAGCGGTTGCTCAGGGTATGAAAGAGTCTGCCTCAAAGGGACACCCTTCTACCTCGGCAGATCATAGATTCCCTAGAGAAGATTCAGATAACTGTTCAGATTCTATTCTATCGGAGGGTGACGATAAACAAGAAGATTCAGAATTTGATTTACGACAGGTGGAGCCTTTAATTAAAATGATAAAGAAGACTCTTTTACTTGATGGGGAACCTCAGTCAGAATCTGTTCCACTATTTCAAAATAAACATAAAGAAGTTGAAGACACAGTGAACTGAGAATGGTCCAAAATATATAGGAGGGTTCCCGTTGAGAGAAAATTTGAAAGACTATCCATTTGCCGCTGAAAAGACAGTGAACTGGGAAAAACCTCCTGTAATGGATGCTCCTATAGTTGGCATTTCAAAGCGCACGGCTTTGGCCATTGATATCTCAGCTCTTCGGCACCCGATGGATAGAAGGATGGAATCTGAACTGAAAAGACTTTCATCACGGCAGGAGCAGGTTGCAAAGCAGCTGTAGCCTTGGTTTCCGTCTGTAAAGCTCTATCCATTTGGTTAGATAGATTACAAGAAGATATAACAGATGGAGTTAAGAGAAAATCGATTCTCTAACTTAATTTCGTCTTGCTTCAGAATTTAATCTGGAGACTTCAGTGAATCTTGTCAAGATCCAAGCCAGAGAAATGGCTTTCAGTGGCATCTAGAAGAGCTCTCCAGTTATTTAAAATTTAGAGAGCCTCTGAGAAAACAAGCTGACATTTCATTTCAACGAAACAGACATGGTTCTAGATCCTATCAGCCCAGAAGGGAATATTCTACAATGGCCAACTGGAAGTCTGGCCAGTTCAATCTTTTTCGTGGAGGAAAGTTCGGTAATCAGAGATTCCCCAAACCCAAGAATAATGCATGAGATGAGGCCTGCTCACACTTCCACGGTTGGGGCAAGACTACTTCAGTTTCAGGAGGTGTGGGCAAAGAATATCAAGGATTCTTGGGTGATCTCTGTTGTAAAAAGGTTATCGAATAGAGTTCCTACAGAAGCCAATCAAACATCGCTTTGTCAGTACCTCGAATCCCTACCGAAGTAGAGAAGCAAGCTCTATTTCAGTATATACAACAACTTCTTTTCAAGGGGGGATAACTACAGTCCCATTAGAAGAGCAAGGGCAATGGTTCTACTTGCCGCTCTTCTTGGTGATGAAAGCATCAGGAGAGTATTGCCTGATTCTGGATCTCGGACATCTGAACAAATTCCTGAAAGTACAACACTTCAAGATGGAGACTGCAGAAAATGTGCATATGTGGTAGCGCTTGCTTCCCCAACCGCATTCATTTTATTTTCAGAAAGTCCCCTGATCTCTACTTACCTTCCCTCTCTCCTCCGGTGTTCTGAACTGCCAATCACAGACGCGGCTACTGGTCCCGCCCCCGCAGTTCCATGCAAGCAGAGGGCCGGGCAGTGCGGTGGAGGATAGAGGGAAGGTAAATAACTATATGGGGAGTTTCTGCAATAAGACTAAATGCGGTTGGGGCTGGGGGAGCAAGCCCTACCATATATCAAGTTTTTTTTAAAGGGTGGACATGCACATGAAGTCCACATGATCTGTGGCTTATTGAATGAAGAATGGTTGTTGAATGAGGTGGATTTTAATAACCAAATTTCTTACTTTGAATAGTGTAGATGGAAGCTGCAGAAGCAACTTTCAATAATGATAAAAGCCTGGTAGGTGGTTTAATATTTACCATTTGTGCCATAGCCTTTCAGAAGGAATTTATAAAAAGAAAGATTTCTTCCAAAAGAAAAAACCAGACTAGCTGGGAAGCTGCCATCACGGTGACTGTGTCCTTTACATGACGTGTTTTGTCTTCACGGTACATAGTGGATGTTGACATACATCCTACCTTCTTCCGTTGGGTATAATTATGTTGCATGGCGTGTCTGGCCAGAGGTGGGGACAGAATGGAGTTTCTCTTAGACTCTATATTTAAAACAGTTGAGTTTCTCTAGCCCAATAATTTGCACCATTTCTTCATAAAAAATTAAGTCAAAATAAAAGTAAACAAAAAAAAGTTTCATAGTTTATTGAACAGAACAACTCAAACGTGTAAAGTTACAGTAATACGTTATATTATAAATATAAAGAGTAACTATTTAATTTAAACTTTTTATAATAAAACCCACTGGGTAAATAAATCCAACCGTGTTTGAATCTAGATCCTATTAGCTATGTCTCGGATCATTTTAGCCAATTTCTCTAGTTATGCTTCCAAATTGATATCCCATTATCTAGGGTAAGGCACATTCAGAAATGTAATCCTCTATTTTATCTATTGCAATATAGTACAATATAAATCTATTACATACCAACAGATATTTGCGGTCACATAGCACTGGGCATAATTAATTTTATCCCTTGCTCACATATTCTTATACTAAGACAAAGAATTGTTTGTGAAGGTTCTCATTCATATCTGGATACCACAGATAGTTTAGATTGTTTAAGATCTTACAAATCTTTACACATTATGACACTGGGCCATATTTCTGAAGTGGCAGTATTATAAAACAACAATACAGCTATTACAGCGTGCTTTAATTAGAATTATCTTGCTATGCAAATTGAACAGAACGATAATTATCTTGTTTTCTGATGCAACAGCAACCAATCAGATTTAATCTAGGATATCTAATTGTAGTAACCCAGTAAAAACCTAACATTTAATTGGTTGTTGCAAATTAATAGCATAGTGCACTTTTGCACATCTTATTGCATCATCCCCAATAATCATTGATCATCAAATCAAGTCAGACTTTAAAACCATTTGTTTTACCTCCTAAAATTCCCATTGTTCCCTTATGGATACTGTTGTATAAAATGCCGTTTACAAGGATCCTCTTACTGAGATAAATAAAATCAGAAATCTGGTGGTTCAAGTAAATAGCATTTCCATTCATTAGAATGTGTGGTCTTAGGGCTAGGCCACACTGCTGCGTTTTTTTTGCGCTTGTGCTTTTTCATATCAATTGGGTGCGTTGCGATTTGAGTTCCGCATTTTAAATCGCAATTGCATGTGTTTTTCAATACTTAATGAAAAAAACGCATGCGCAAAAAAATTTACTTTTAGATACAGCAAGATCTCACTGCTCCAAAACTTTTTTGGATTTTAAATCTGAGCTGTGGATTCTTAGAATATCATCATTAGAAATCACAGCATTTACAGGGAAAGACCTGTCACTCCAGAAGCAGGAATGATATGTGCCCAATCTCTGACCTTTTACTAGGATCTTTGGCTGCCTGCCAACGCACTTTACGCAACAATTAAGAGAACCAGCAGAGAAAAGGAGGCAGGGGTAGGGAGATGTGTGATCAGTGTCCATGGTGAGGCTGTGCAGAACCTGTAAGTGTTGCAGACATTACAAAAAGGCAGTGAGTAAGGGAGGTGTGTGTGTGTGGGGGGATGACTATACATTAATAATTTAATGACAAAGCAAGCACAGATAAATGTGAGTAGTTTTAGAAAATAAAAAGTTGTTCGAGTGAGTAGAGTGTCCCTTTAAAGGATATACTCACTTTAAATGAATAATTGTTAGATTAGCAGGTGCAGAAAGGAGCTCTTCCTAGAAAACCCTTACCTTACTGCAATGGCATCTTGCAGTATACATATTGCGGCACTAAAACCCAGTCAACCCACTTCTATAAAGCTTATATTTAATAATCGTTGTCAGATTTTAAATTGATAAGGAAACTCAACTAAACAATGATATTGGCTTGTGGAGTTTGGGGTGGTAGGTGTGGTGGGCTGACTTTACACTGGCTGCTGAACTGGAGGGCAGACTTTACACTGGCTGCTGAACTGGAGGGCAGACTTTACACTGGCTGCTGACTTGTACTCGTTATTCTGAATTGGGAAAGCCCGAAGGAGGACTAGCAAAACAACTTCAAGAACTAAACTTCGAGTCCACTTTAACTGAAAACCACAGATATACCATGACCTGGATGAATGAGATCCATCACAAGCAAACTGTTCTGATGTGTGGTTTTGTTGCTACTGGACTTGACAGAAAGTCAGGTCAGGTGGAAGGAGGAGTCCATTAAAATTAGGAGAGGGATAAGAAGCCTGAGTAAACCAAGTGGTGGATTAAAAGCACACAGCAACACACACCTCTCAGAGTAAAGCCACAAGTATCAAGTGGTGGATTAAAAGCACACAGCAACACACCCCTCTCAGAGTAAAGCCTCGTACACAAGTATCAAGTGGTGGATTAAAAGCACACAGCAACACACCCCTCTCAGAGTAAAGCCTCGTACACAAATTGGATAATTGTCATACGATGCAGCCGACGAACAAGCAAATCGCACAAATATCGTAAAATATTCAATGGTCAATGACCAACGACTGTCGACTATTGTCGGCTTTTTCCGATGATCAGCCAGGCGGATTTGTTCTACTGATTATCGTATATTTGTACATGGTCGGCAGATTATTGTTAACGTTCCACGAAAAAATATATAAAAGGCGCATGCCATGCTTTCAGAAGATATGAATGTTACTTTACGTATGAACATCTATATCTAACGACTATTGTTGCTGTGTGTACAGATGTCGTTTCAATTATGAGGATTAACGATAATGTTGTGAAACGTTCGTCGGCTGCATCGTACGAAAATTATCCAATGTGTGTACGAGGCTTTAGGTCTACTTACATGTAGATATAGAACCTGTCCCAATGCTGAATCCCCCACAGGGATGCCCGGAAACCCCCTACCGGGCCAGACACGACACAGAGGAGAAGGTTCTGAATCGTCTCCCGCTACCGCAGAAGCGACCCAGGCCAAACCCCTCCTAAAACAGAATAAAGTACCCTGTGTGTACAGTAAAACACATATAAATAGAAATAAAAAACAATTTATTAAACTCAACACAATCATATATATACAGCCGGCCGGCTGTCACAATAATGGTACCAATGTATATAGCTAAAAACCTCTAAAATATAAATATCTGAAAAGGGACAAAGCCCCTAGAGAACCATGTATATGTCACATGACTATATAGGGTCTGACTATGCTATATATAAACCTAATAGCTTTGTCGTAAAGATATCCGTTGATCCCAAAATAGAGGAGGAGGAATCGGACCAATAGGAACAATGAGATGTAGAAAATGGACCAATGATGGTGCGAGTTAGAGTCCATAAAAGAAGCCGGTGTTTAGGTGGGCGTTACTATCTGACGAAGCTCTGAGGAGCGAAACACGTCATAGTGACGTAGACCGGAAGAAAGAGGTTGGGCAGTACTAACAGAGGCGATGCCTTACAAACACACCACCACGAGGTTTTAAGACCCGACAAACATACAGACCACATGAGGTATACCAGTACCTCAGGATCCCCGAATAAGAATCCCAAGTGCAGAGAAGCCACGGACAGTACAAGCATACGATAGTCCGGGGGATTGGTGGATCGCTGGAAAGATCGGGAATATTACTTTGCCAGGAGTGGTGATGTATAAAGCTTACTCTTCTCACTGACTTTACCACCTCATGTCTTTGTGTGCACACACTCTACTTAAGGAATAATATATATGGACTCTGGAAGTTTTTGAAGTATTTTTTACAATTTTTTCCATTTTTCTACATTTGCATTGAATGCTCTGGACTATGATACTATTTACATTTTTAGACATCCTTCTATATAATATTTCCTTATAGATACACCCTTCGGTTCTAGGACATCAGGTTATACATATACATGGTTCTTCTCTATGGGCTTTGTCCCTTTTCAGATATTTATATTTTAGAGGTTTTTAGCTATATACATTGGTACCATTATTGTGACAGCCGGCCGGCTGTATATATATGTTGTGTTTGAGTTTATTTTTTTTTTTGTTTTTTTCTATTTTTGTGTTTCTGTACCACCACGGGTATTCTTTTTCTTTCTTTATGGTTAGTTAGAATGGGAAACATTTCAATATACTGTAGTTGCCCTTTAAGGCATTTGCCGAGCATGGCTTACAAGACCTCATATAAGCAGCAAGGGAATGCAATGGGAGTTGCAAAAAAAAAGGCCCCTTTAAAATTCATTATCAAAAAGATACAATTTTTACCAACCATAACCATCTGTAAACAGTGTTTATTTCATATATTATACATTATAGTAACATACAAAACTATTTTACATCCATTCCATGCAGAGCTTGTGGCAGTAAAGCTTTGAAGAGTGGATTTACAGGATAATACATATAGACCAGCAATGCATAACTGGACATTAAACTTTAAATGAGAAACTACACAAAGAAACCTTCAATGCAGCCTTCATGTAGGACATTAAATTAACAAACATCTGGAAGTGCTCACATCATTCTCCACTCCTTATCTGGTTTCATTGTCTCTGAAAAATTTTAAAAAGTCATTATAGAAATTAAAATGAGACATTAGGTACAGTATGAATAAGACATGCACACAAAGAGCACATGGAAAATATCTAGACACACTGTGGCTGATGCAATAAGACAGGGATGTCCAACCTTCGGCCCTCCATATGTTTGAAAACTAAAACTCCCAGCATTCCTTGGTTTCTTCTCCAATGGAGGGATGCTGGGAGTTTTCAAACGCATGGGGGGCCGCAGGTTGGACACCCCTGCAGTAAGAGGTGTATAACGTTGCCCATGCTATCTATCTGCAGCAACCAATCAGATGGAACTTATACTGCAGTTAGGGAACATGGTTTCCATGGTAGCACCTAGGAAATGCTATACCTATTGTTGGAATAAACATGAAGCTAAGTGAATAAAACCCAACACCTATTAAAAGGTTTTTACACAATTACACAAGCCTAATGCAAAACCAGAGGCCTACACTACACCGATGATGGCTCAATAAAGCCGAAACCAGTCTGTTGTTGGTGCTCAGGTTTTGCATTTAGCCCGGGGGATGGTGTATAATAAACCTTAGTTATGGCTTTTCCTAAGGGCTACCATGGCAATTACCCAGAAGTTTCCATTCCTTATTTGTATTTTCTGAAGGGGAGCTGTAATGCCTTATACTCACCCTGTCTTAATTTATTAGTGACTAACTTCACTAACACAGTAGAAAGCACACATCTGATTGGTTAATGCAGATTAATAGCACGGGCAAACCTTTGCACCTCCTTTTGCATTAGGCCCTCTGTTTTGAATTTTACTACATAAATGGTTGCTACCGTCTGGATATTGATATTTTCATGGATTTCTAAAGTATTTCTCAGTAATCAGAGGGAATATGGGAACGGTTATTCCTAGCATTCATGTAAAATAAAGGATCACTTACCCTGCAAGTTTCAGCACAGGCACATTATGTTAATACTATCGTTCCCTGGGCAGACCAGACTTAATCCCATTAGACAAATGCAATTCTCATACTCTCATAGGTTAGAAAGCATAATTGCCTCGTATATATTTTGCTCCTTTTTAAAGGGTTTGTCCACCCCACAAACTAAATTTTGAGATCTTGCAGGGAATAGCTATAAACATCAAACTCGCAAGGTTTATAACACTCACAGCTGTCCACAAATGTACTTACCAGCCTTGGTTCCCCCCGCTGCCTTCTGTATGAAAATGACCAACTATATACCACTGTAAGGGTGATGTAGGCTTAGAACAGAAACCTGAACGTCTTACAGATGGTACACACTGGCTGATATTTTGACCCAATAAATCCCTCTGCCTAATATTTTTGTAGGTTTAGCGATGATCGGTGGATTTACCAGCAGCCAGCATATTGATTGTTTATACTTTGGAATAATCCATCCTGCTGGTACATTTCTATAATTAGTGCATATTTCTATACACAAACAGCTTATCAATGAATAAACAATTTTTTTAAATCTTGAGTCTTACAAAAAAGTTTGTAAGACTCAAGATTTACAACTGTGGTTTACAGCAGTAAGCTTTTATATATTTCTGTGTATCGGTTGGTTAAGCTGAAAACACTGTTCTGATTTTGCCGGTGGCAGCAACTGATGTTGAACGTTCAGATCAGGCATAAAAGGCGGACATGTCGGAAAATCACTGATCGCGTGGTCTCCTATGGGCCCCACGGTTGGACAGGGAATGACTTGTCTTGGCTGACCACTAGCTAGTGGCGAATGGTCGGGACAAAAAAAAATCCTCCCATGTGTACCCAGCCTAAGAGACCTGAAATTGACAGGGATTGGGTAAGAGAGTTTTATGTTTGGTAACAACCTTAAAGGGTATGTCCACCCTTATAATAAACTTTTGCCATATCATAGTACAGTATATCTTCCCCCAGCCCCAACCGCTATAAAATAAATTTAAGAAAGTGCCCCGATGTTTACTTACCTTCCCTCTCTCCTCCGACGCCCGGCCTTCTGCTTGCAAAACACTGCAAGAGAGAGGCAGCCAATCACGAACACGGCTGCCGGCTTCTCAGAATGCCGGGGGAGAGAGGGAAGGTAAGTAGAGTTTGGGGGTCTTTCTTAAAATTATTTTTTAGCGGTTGGGGCTGAGGGAAGATATACTAAGATATGGGCAAGGGGTTTTATGGTAGGGATCGCAAAACGGGAGGGAGAGTGAGGGGGAGAAGGGCTGCAGTACGCATGCCAAACTTCTCCCGGAGGCGAGACAGGAGGCAGAGTCCTATATGGACTCTGCTATCTTCCTGGTGGGCAGTTTTTGGGACTATGGGGGGACTACAGGAGAACCATATGGAGCTGGGATGTGAGGTAAGGATTTTATTACACTACATGGTGGGGCCATTAGTGGGGGGTGGACATGCCCTTTAAGTCCATTAAAACTTGGTAATCCAAATGGGGGAAAAATGACTTAAAGGGCATGTCCACCCCCAAAACTATAATCCCCCCAACTACTGGCCCCACCATGTAGTGTAGTTTAATCCTTACCTCACATCCCAACTCCATCTGGTTCTCCTGTAGTCCCCCCCCAAAGTTCCAAAAACTGACTACCAGGAGGCTAGCAGGTCCATATAGGACACTGCCTGCTAGCTGGCCTCCCGGAGATTCCTGCCATGCGTGCTGCAGCCCTTCTCCCCCCTCCCTCCCCCTCCCTCCCGTTCTACTATCCCTCCCCCTAGCATTAAACCCCCTTAATATTCTGCTCCCCCATGTCCCCCAGCCCCAACCGCATGTTTTTTTTTTAAAAAAGCCCCCAAACTCTTACTTACCTCTCCGCTTTCCTCCGCTGCACTGAATGACCCAGCCGCGTCCGTGATTGGCTGCCGCTCAGCCAATCACAGACGCGACTGCCGGTCCCGCCCCTCTGCTTGCTTCTCGCAAGCAGAGGGCCAGCAGTGCGGCGGAGGATCGAGGGGAGGTAAGTAAGAGTTCGGGGGGCTTTCTGAACAAAAAAATATGCGGTTGGGGCTGGGGGACATGGGGGAGCAGAATATTAAAATTCGAATTTAGGGGTGGACATAGCCTTTAATAGTCCTCCCTATTGGCTTTGATGTGTCCTGGAAGGTGTATCCTTTTGGAGTGAACTAATCTCTATTTTCCCTCTCTATTATAACTGAAAAGCAGGTAGACAGACCGGAGTGATAGTTGTTACACTCATGTATAACCAAACTAATGTAAATATAGTTCAGAAAAGGAATTATGTTTAATGTATCTAAAAAGCTAGCCAGCTAATACCACAATACACTATATAAAACAAATACACAATTTATACAATTATTAAATTATGCTGGTCTACTTTAATTTTAAATTATACAAACCCCTAAAATTAATCCTAGGTGTAGCATTTCCAATAGGGCTACCATGGAAATTACCCAGAAGTCTCCATTCCTTAATAAACTTCATTCAAAGGCAGCACAGTTTATTATATTCCTGCTGGTTAAATAAAATCCTATAAAATCACAGGTCATAAAGAGGTGGTCCAGCATCCCCTATAAATGTTAGTTCACTTATGCCAAGACCTATGAAAGACCTTTAATAGTTGTTAATCATAAGGGATATCAAATGTATACCGTATATACCAGAGTATAAACCGAGGTACATATTTTTACCTGAAAAAACAATAAAAGGAATTAACTTGAGTATAAGTCGAGGGTAGAAATTATGCCTCACTGCCTTCTGATTCTGTATTGTTTTGAGGCTTTAGTTGCCCTTTAAATGGACAGCAGAATTGCCACACATTAGTGCGATACAGAAATAGCCAAATCCAGTATGGATATTACTGTATGGGAATTCTGCTGTCCATTTAAAGGGCAATTAAAGCCTCAAAACAATACAGAATCAGAAGCCAACAATAGATACACTTCTTCTAATTCTGTATTGTTTTCAGGCTTTAGTTGCAGCAGATTTCTTATACAGTAATAGCCATACTGGACATGGCTATTATAGGGGAATTCACACAATTGTTCTCTATACCCATAATAAGTATTGCATGATCCTGGAGAAGGATTTAAACCCCAAAAAGTATAGGAGGAAAACTCCTATACTTTTGCTATTGATGGCAAGTAGTTCCAAGTGACATGAACAACTTACATAGTACAGTTACATCCACACGCCCCTTCTGTGTGCGACATAGAAACCCCCCCCCCCCTCTGCTTATGACTGTCAGCTCTAAATCTCAAAACCTCGAGTGGAATCAGGGATGGAATCATTAAGCCAGGTTTCCACTAAGCAAATTGCTAACTATTTGTGAGCAGCAGATTGTCTTGTTCCTCTATGAACAAACGTTGGACAGCACCAAGCCAGAGAGAGGCACACGGTAAGCTCTGAACCGGACACCTGAACACCTCCCCGGCTGCGTCTGACCTACACACCTGAACTGGTCACCCGGAGCTGAAATAGGCATGCTTACCGAAGAGAGAGCCCATCCACAGGCCGAGTCTTTACCTCTTGTTTGGCAAGGCACACCAGTCTCTACTCCTCCTCCTCCACTCGCCACCCAACCGCAAGGCCACAGTTAAATGCGCAGGAGACATCACAATCTGACATCCCCCAATCACAGCTAAAAGTGCTGGGGATCAACCAAGGGAAGACCCAGACCCAGCTGACAGATTTATATAGTAAGTTCCTGACTTGAGTATAAACCGAGGTAAAGTTTTCATGGGGATTTTACAGCCTGAAAACCTCGGTTTATACTCGAGTATATACGGTACACATCAAAACAATCATTACTTCCTTTTCTGAAAAGGATTAACTATCAATTAATTACAAAAAGGGGTTATATCACAAGGGGTTACCATGCAACAGCAATCTGCACAGAGATAAATGCAAAACAGCACCAGTGACCCACCCAGATTAGTACCCACTGACTTAAATGGGAACCATAAATCACCTGCACAGCTGTCTACATCAGTCAGTGACAAATAATTTCTATTCATCGCAATGGGTCACTGGCCCATGTAGTTTCTGGTGTTCCTATACCACAGTACGTTCTGGAGAGATGTCACACCACACTCACGGCTATCATGTGATTGTGTGACATAGAAGAATCACATGATGCAAGGTACAGGAAGAGGGAAACGCACCTTCTGACCAAGGCGATTCCTCAATTCTTCATACTTCTGCAGAAGCTCTTGGTACTTCATATGGCAACACGGGCAAGTCTGGATTAAATGGAAACAGTAGCACATTAACAATATATAAAAATGATTCTCTTTGAAAAAGTTTAATTCAGTGTTTTATTTTGAATGTAGTATAGTGGTGGATAGTGGACGTTTACAGTACTAAAGCTTAAAACATCAAAATTTAGGGGACAGTGATCTGATCTACTTTCAGAGTTTAGCTAGACATGCCATATTACAGGCAACTGCTGGCGAATAGGCAACAATTGCCTGTGTATGGCCTTTAAGCATCACAAGGTCTGTACCAGCTTTAAAAGACATTGAATATTTAAAGTGCAGATTAAAGAGAACAGAACTATTTAGAAACCCTTTATCAATAACTAGTAGTGTACCCAGATTTGCCTGTTCTTTCCCAATCAAGCTTGTGCTCGCATGTGCTTTGTAGGTAGGTTTCATAACAGAATCCGACCCAACTTGCAAGTAGCCAGACCCGCAACCCAATCCGTACGCAAAATTAAACAGACCTGTAAGCGCTACCTGTCCCGACCTGTAGCTTTCTAACCTGACTTGCAACCCATTGAAACAAACTGGTGTACTTGAACTCGACCCAGAAATTGGGTAAACCAAGGGTACCTGAACCGATGATGCGGGACTTTAGGTCAGGTCCCAACCCCAATTAACTTAAAAGGGCTTGAAAAAAGGGAGGCTTGTAAAAGATGTATAGTAGCCTATGTTTTTTCCAGGTCCTGAAACGTATGTATACCAAGTCTCGTCAAAATTGTCCCAGCCGTTCGGAAGTTTTTGTGGAACATACATACACACATTGACTTGCGTATATACTGTATATAGACTTACAGCAAACCAATTTTGGTAGAGTGGAACAAACATAACTTCACAGAGATTGTAATTTGTGCCAATTTTGAGAAGAGACAGTCCACCCGGCACACACATTTAATCTCTGGCCAACAAATTAAATATGGTCAACTACCGATTGGTTAAAGTGGCAGCCCAGACATTTTGGACAGATCGTGTCGATTAAAATATGCACAACTGGCTTTCATACTTAGTTGGGTTGAAACATTCTGACCAACGGTTTCTAGGGACAAAAAAACAGCCAAAACTGGTCATATCTGATGCCCTGCACAAAGATCTGGTAATATTCTCACATTTTCTGTACCAAGCCAAGATTTTGTACCTGCTTTTTATTCCGTAACACACTACAAATCGAACATACTGGCAAGTATCAATAAACTGGACATCTACCCACTAACAGGAAATGGATACCCATGGTTAGGGAAGATTGTGATCAGGGATAACTATTAAAGCCGTTATGAAATATTAAAATTAAATCATACATACATCTAGGTGAAGACATCTTGGAGAATTGGGTGGAGTTGCTTTTTCTGTAAGGAGAAATATGAAGCAATATAAAAGAAATGAAAGAAAATGACATTTGAATAATATGTAAAGACACATGTAACACACCTGCAGAAGAAACCATTTTCAAACAAGTTTCATTGTTAGCGGAAGGAGATTCAGCAAATGTCTTTGGTTCAGGAGGAATTGGTTCTGACTGGGTGGCAGCTGCAGGTGGTTCTTCGGTTTCCCGAGAGCAGACAGGTTCGCTAGTCGCACAGTTCTCCAATTTTATGTTCTGTGCACCAGTTGAAGCTTCATTCCTTTGGGAAATAGATGGTGCTTTTTGAGGTTTCTTTATAGCTAAACCTAATTTAAAAAAAAAGTTAGTTTTGTTTAAACTGGTTTTTATATTTTCCACCATTTGCAAAATGAAGGGCATGAAAACACGATGTATAAATAAGCCTTATCAATATAAAATTAAAGTTAAGGATTCAGCTGCAACTCCCCAACTATATCTTCAAACATAAAATGAAAACCTTGAACTTGAATCTGATCATTGATGCTACCTTTCTCCCAAGATGGGCAAGCTGGGGATGACAGCACCAGTGCCAGAAGGCAAGCTGGGGATGACAGCACCAAATAGGTCTATACAGTGCCAAAGGGCAAGCTAGGGATGACAGCAGCAAATAGGTCTATACAGTGCCAGAAAGCAAGCTGGGGATGACAACACCAAATATGTCTATACAGTGCCAGAAGGCAAGCTGGGGATGACAACACCAAATATGTCTATACAGTGCCAGAAGGCAAGCTAGGGATGACAGCACCAAATAGGTCTATACAGTGCCAGAAGGAATTTCCTGCAACCAAATACATGAAGAGAATCAGTCACACAGACCACCAGTTCTTAGAATGGACATTGCCTTGATTTTTTTTTTCAATGTATAATATTTCAAGTGGAAGCACTGAAGCTGCAAAGCCCCTTTCACTAGGTTTCCATATCCATTGGACTCATTATAGATTAGTCTTAAAATTAAACTCAACTACAAGTTTACCAGGGGTGGGTACCTGGTAGTTCTTTACCCTGGGTACTATTAGGGATAGGGGGTTAATAGGGGCACAGTGTGGTGAAAAATCAGCTGATCCCACGGCCGATAAACTACAGCTGTTGGCTTAGGGACTGTTCAGTTCAGGACCAAAAAAGTACATTAGTCTGTGTGTAAAAAGGTATCTGCCTCCTTCTTGTCCTCTAAGAGGACTCTGGCATGCGCTGTTGGGCTCTCTTCCCTCTCCCTCCCTCTGTGCTAACATTAAAGGGTATGTAGACTGTAAATCCAAATCTCCCCCCCACAAGATGTAAAAATCCCTTTGCCAAGCCAATTCTTTTTCCAGTCGTAGAATGTGTGCCTGACGTCGGTACACACGAAACATGATGCGCATACGGCATCACACCGCGAGCGCGCTTGGTCACAATGTGATGACGTCACATGCGCATGCCAAAGTCACCACACTGCTAGTGCGCACTGACGGCATGTCGTGTGCACACCTTCGTCAGACACGCATTCTGCGATCGGAAAAAGCAAAGGGATTTTTACATCTCGTGGAGGCAGAGCTAAAAATGTGACAAGACAGGAGGAAGACGACAAAATTTGAAGGACGAAAGGTAGGGTAAGGGAGGGTGCTAGAAAAAATCACTTTAAGCCTAAGCTATCTAGTCGATTGAAGCTGGATTTACAGTGTCTCTCACCCTTTAAGCTTTTTAAAAAAAACAAAAACAAAAAAAAAAACAAATGCCCACACTGTAGGGACTCTCAGCCAATCACAGACATGGCTGCTGGCCAAGTCCCTAATGCAACTCCGTTCCCGGAAGTTGCATTAGAGGCTGAAGTGGAGGGCACCCAGTCTGGTAAGTATGTTTTTTCTGATCTTTTTTTTTTTTTTTTTAAAAAACACCCCGTCGGTCGGGGTTGGGAGGGAGAAGGCTACACTGCAGTAACTGGCTCCTTTTAAGCTCCTCACCTTCCTTCATTAACATATGTTCTCTAATGTCAGAGATGGGAAAACAGTCATTGACAATGACTGTGGGAGGAGCTAGAAAGATGTCAGTTGAGTTACTGCACGAGTATAGTTCTTCAACTGTGCCTTGAATATTTGATTTTGCAAAAAGGGAAAAAGGCAAAATTGTGCATTTTCAGCGCGGTTTATTAGTGATAAGAAAATTTGTGCAACTTGTTTCAAGGAAAAAATATTTTTTCCCTTTAACACCTTCTCACCTGTTTTCTGCAGTGGAATTGGCGGCCGTATAGATATTTGCCCATGTTTTTGAAATCCAAATGTCTGAGCTCCTGGAGGAGAAAAATGTTAACACTCAGGATTAAATTATTTATAAGCCCCCACAAATGCAGCATGTAAAAAAACAACGTGTAAACTTTGGCCAACATACACCAAAAAAAATAAAATAGAAATCCTTCCACTCTTCTGTTGAGTTGCATCGCTAAGAATATAAGGGAACCCCAGAAGTTTTAGTTTAAAAGAGAACAATGGTTTCCAAACAAGACTGGTACACACAGGTCAATCAGCGGTGTGATATTTTTAGTTTGAAACACAAGGTGAAATATCGGCAAAAGTTTCCACCACAAATCAGCTGACAATTCGGGCAGGTTGATATGTATCGATCGAACCACTACAATCCACGGGGATTGTAATGCAGGCAAAAAACATGAAAATGTGTCAGGCTGAATAAACTGAAAAAGTGAACTATTCCTTTAATGCACGGATTGAACGGGAGGTAAAAGGACCTACTGTATATGGATCGCGAGTAAGTTAAGTTCCTGGTTTCTGTGAAATTGATTGAAGAATGGAAGGTAAGGCATAGGTCCTTTACCTCCTGTTCTTCAATCAATGAAAATAGTTCCTTTTTATAGTAAACTATTCCTTTAAAGCAAGCAAAAGGAAACAACACATGCAGAAAAATATAGCCCTCATTTAAAGGGAAATTAGCACTCTACCCTACCCTTAAAACAAAAAACTGGTGACTTGTTATCTGCCTGCACCACAAACTTCTATTTTTACCAGTTTATTACATGCATTTGTAACCAGATATTAAATATTTTTCCCCATTATGAAAAAAAGGTATCTGCCGCCACCCTTGGTTCACAGAGCTTTTTACAAGCCTGAAAAGAACACGAATACCAACAGTGAAGAGGAAAAGCAAGACAGGAGAAAGAACATGGTCATCCCATATGTAGCAGGGGTCTCCGAGAAATTAAGAAGAGTTTAAAAAAAAAAAAAACACCGTATCCCTGTCTGCTTTAAACCGAACAACACACTGAGGCAGCAATTGGTACATCCGAAAGACCCAATACCGAAACACAAGATAAGCGACATCTTTTCCGCAGCAGTGAAGAATGCTCTGATTTGTATGTGGGGGAGACCAAACAGCAACTGCATTAACGTATGGCTCAGCACAGAAGAGCCAATTCCTCGGGTCAGGACTCAGTTGTGTACCTGCATCTTAAGGATAAAGGACATACCTTTAAAGATTATAATGTTAACATATTGGCAAAGGAACGTGACTGGTTCAAGAGAGGTGTTGAAGAGGCCATTTATGTAAAAATATAGAAACCAAGCCTAAATAGGTGGGGGGGGTTTGACACCAACTGTCTGCCATGTACAATGCTGTTTTGACACCTTACTCTGGGCGTTCCTATAACACATCTTAGCCACTATCCAATCACGCCCTTAACACCTGGTTATGATATGCTAATTGGGATTTTCCAGGGTACATAATTGCCACAGATTCTTGTACAAGTCATTCTGAATTGAGAAAGCCATTAGGATGACTAGCAAAAACGTCTTCAAGAACTAAACTTCAAGTCCAGTTGATCTAATTGAATACAACAGATATACCATGACCTGGATGGATGAGAACCTTCACAAGCTTGAGCATGTGCAGAGAAGGCAGCAGGGGAATCAGCAGTCAATCATTGTGATGTTAGCAGGTCACAGCCTTTATTGACTGCTAGGAGGGAGCAGTCAGCTTACACTGACAGAATGGGGACAACAATTATCTCTAAATACCTGGTTAATAATTTAATGTGCTGAACATATCAATTGGTGTTTGGGGCAGGTAATGGACATGTGGCTGTTTTTTGTTTAAAGGGTGGACATGCCCTTTAATTTTAATACATAACCAATTTCTATAAAGTGGGTCACAATTTCAAAAATTACTGCATGATTTTGGAATCTATATTGCCCATATATTGGAACCTTACCAAATGAAGATGGTGGACGAACACCCGAGACCATAAAAGCAGCATCTCTGGTCACCGGAGCACTCCCAGAAGTACTAGGTCGAGTAGGCGGTCTTATGAATGAGGCACTATTAGCCATTGGAGTGGGAGTAACACTTGGTCTTGTCTACACAAGAGAAATAATTTAATTTCTTATAGAAATATAACGTATTAAAAGGGAGCTCTATGGGTTATATATACACTGATTTAGACTATACATCTATAAAGTTGATTTTTAACCACTGACTTTCCCTGGATTGCAGAGAGTGGTGGCAGTTGATTTATTTTATAGTAAATAGTTTAAAGGACAATTATACTCACCTTCCCTCCGCTCCTCTTCTGTGTTGATTAGCTTTTACCCAGGGTGAGGACCTGAACCGGCTGTTCCTCACCCCTGGGTTCGCGAAACTTACACCAGAGTCTTACAGCAACGCTGCTCTGGTAGGCTCCGCCCCCTCCTCCCCTTTACATTATTTATATGAACAGTATGTGAACATTTATGCTAAAAATATTCTTAATTTAGAAAGAGTAGGCTAAATACTTTGGATCTGGCTCTTCACTAGTGGGCCACCTCCTGATTTTATCATAAGATTCCATTGTGGCTAAATATTAAAGGGTATAGCCACCCTTAAAAAAAACTGGTGACTTGACAGTTACGTGCTATTACGTTACCATTTTATTACATGCATTTGCAACCAGATATTTAATGATAAGTTCTATTCCTTTTTGGCAAAGCTCAATGAGTTTTTTTTTATATGTTTGAGCATGTGCAGAGGAGGCAGCAGGTGAAACAGCAGTTAATCATTTGCTGTGATGTCAGCAGTCATGGCCTTGATCGACTGCATGGTGGAAGGAGCCAGATTACTCAGATTATTCATTACCAGAATGGGGACAAAAGTTATCCTTCAAAGGTATGTCCACCCCCTAATCAAATATTCTTCTGTTGATTGGAAACCCCCATAACCTAGACCTTGCATGGTCTAAACACCTCAATTTGACCTTTAAACGTACTTAACAGTTCTTGTTTCCTCATCTGCCTTCAGCTTGTCTTCAGTACCTTTTCCGTCCACAGAAGTAAGCAGAAGGGTCCGGCAGCTGTGACAGTGATTGGCTAGAAAAACCAATATTGTTCAAATTAAAGGACAATTAAACTCACCTTCCCTCCGCTCCTCTTCTGTGTTGATTAGCTTTTACCCAGGGTGAGGACCTGAACCGGCTGTTCCTCACCCCTGGGTTCGCGATACTTACACCAGAGTCTTACAGCAATGCTGCTCTGGTAGGCTCCGCCCCCCTCCTCCCCGTCGGCGACGAGGCCAATAGGAAGGCACGCTCTGCAACAAGCAGGGGAATAGATTCAAGAGAGAAAAATATTATTCTCCCTCTTTACAAGGCACTGGTAAGTCCTCATTTGGAATATGTGGTGCAGTTTTGGAATCCCATATACAAAATGGACATCTTGGAAATGGAATCAGTTAGAGAAGGGCAACTAAAATAATAAGGTGAATGGAGAGGCATGATTTTACAGGCAGATTAGACAAGTTAGGGCTGTTCACACTGGATAAGCAATGTTTGCATGGTGATATGATCACTTTATACAAATATATTAATGGCCATACAATAAACTCTCTGGTTCATCATATCAGGACTCATGGACATCCTTTAAGATTGGAAGAAAAGAAGATTCATCTTCAGGTTAAGAAAGGTTTCTTTACAGTGAGAATGGTGAAACTGCAGAACTGTCTTCCAGCAGATGTGGTAATGGCAAGTTCATTAAATAGCCTCCAAATTGGGCTGGATAAGTTTCTACTAGTATTAATGCATATACTGTAGTTTTGGTTGATCCCGGTATACTTTCCAATTGTCATTTGAGTCAGGAAGGAATTTCCTGTTTGCAGGGTTCCTGCAAACAGGAAGTACTTTGTGTACAAAATATGACTGCTGGATGGTCAGATTATGTTAATTGAAATGGGAAAACACTCCCCGCTTAATAAAGCAGAAATGATTGATCATTCAAATCCAACAAACCTATAATTTTGTTTCCATTCCACTTTATGTTATTCATAAAACCAGATGGATTGGTTGTCCGTTTACTCGAAAAATGAAAAAATTTACAATTTATCTTCTTCGCGTAATTTTTTATTCTACCCATATTTAGACTGTATCTCCTCCCACAGATTGAAATAGAGACACGATATTTGGTACAGACACATAGAAGTGTTCCATCTTCTAGCTAAAGAATCCATAAAAGTGTTTATGGACACATTTACAGTCATTTTTTGCACATAAAGGAGATTTAATAAAAGTAAAAATGGTGCTTATTTTCCCCCAACCAATCAGATGTTTTTTAACATTTGAAAGCTGATTGGTTGGGGCAAAATTAGCACCATTTTTAACAATAAGAATTTTTATTGAATCTCCCTATAGACATTAATAGAAAACATAGATGTAATCAACATAGATGAAATCAAAATTGATTATCTCTTAATTGCATACAGCAGTGTTACAGACCTCATCATTGCTGATTACTACTCTATTTCATTAGATACAGCTGATCGGAGGGTACTCTGAATTTTACACAAATAAATCCAGCCATGGCATGTCGCCTTCCAAAACTTCCACTTTTCAAACTTTCCCTTTTTTTTCCCTTAAACTTTATAGTTTATATTGCATTATTATCTCCTTTTTTCATTACAATATACCATACATTGGATTAGGGATTTAATGATCTGTTACAAATGCTTCACAAATATAAATCTCAAATGTTTTCTTTTTAACTGTGCCCCCCCCAACATATAATATAATTTTACATTATTCATTTTCATACTTAGTTTTCACGGTTTTGCATACGCAATTTTCAAGCTCCAAGATATTTTTATAATGTTTGATTTTTGTGTTATGTGGATTTTCAAATATTTGCCTTAAAGATAAAGCAATACTTAAATTAAAACTACTAATCAGAAAGCATTATGAGTTTTCAGCAATACTTTTCTAATTTGCTGGCTGCTATTGTTTAAAGGAGAACTTAAGCTAAAATATATATGGCTGTGCATAAATTCTATAATTGCTAACTGAATCAGGGCCTCCAAATAATGCTATGATTGTAGGATACTTAACATTGTACGATAATTGTATCATTAGTGGTGCAGAAGAAAATGGTTCGATTTTCTTATCAGGCATGAGGGTGTGTGTGTTTTCAGTCTCCATTGGAGTGAGGATTATTGGAATGACTGTCAATCATCTGAATGTCTCATTAGACTTGATGCTTTAAAACTACAACTTCCACCATTCCCTGGCTGCATAAGTATTTTGGAGAAAACATCTGTCTAAATTTGCAGTTTTTACAGTGGGGTAGTTGTACATGCTCAGATAATTAACCTGCCACTCTGTAATAAAGACTGAGCTGTCAGAAACCCAACAGTTACTCTCTAGTAGAGATGAACAAACTGGCAAGTTTCATTTGGACAACAGTTCCGCAGGAACATATTGAAAAAAGTTTCCAGTTCCAGTTCAAGCCCAATTGAATCAAAATTGAATCTTTGATAGGATTTTAGTTTGTTTTTTTCAATTGGAGTTTTAGATTTCACAATTCTTACAATTTAGATTTTTCGATTTTTCTTAAAATTTAGATTTTTTTAATAAAAATTTCTGGGTTTCAAAAATTTTGAAAAATCTGACAGCTACACAGATTTTCAAAACGTCAATTTCGAATCCAAACCAGGTTAATTTAAAAACTGGGATTCATCACAGCTCTATTACCGTAAATAGGGCTGCAAAAATTGGGAAATTACTGTTTATTTTTTACAGTGCTTTAGTGGTAAGAGTTACATCTGTCTGCTAGTTGGAAATGACCAAATCCATTCAGGATCATTATGTAGCTTTGTATCTCATTTAAAAAAACATCATAGCTTTAGAACTAAAATGAACTGGAAAATGAATATGACCCCATGTGTAGATTATAATTAAAACCCAAGATAACAGTGATTCCACACATCAAAGAGATAGCTATGCATCTTAATGAGTATGAAAACTGTATCACCAACAGCAACAAGAAAACACCAATAGAAACAAAATGTTGTAGCATCACAAAATATCCACTTCTAGATTTATTGCCAGGATATACTAGACCCCTGGGCTCAGGGTAGCTTTATGTTTTATTCAAGCACTTTATATAGTTTTAATTGTTTACATTTTCTAACATTTTCCACATCTCACAATATACACATACTCAGGGGCATATCTATAAAGCAGAAAAGTTATTTCACCATGATATTTACACTCATTTTGTTTAGGAATATTATGATTTACATGGAAAATTGTGTCGACTGTATTGAAACTTCAGTAAAAAGAAATGTTGCAGTTTCCCTCCAAAACAAAACCAAAAAGTCCGGCAGGCAAAACTGAGAAGGGTTACCCGATTTGCGTGTCGGGTTTATCGCAGTGAGTTTAAATGGGCTGCGGGTTAGAGTAGAAAGCTGCGGGTTGAATCAGGTAGCGGGTCGGTTTCTCAATTCAGAATGACTTGTACAAGAATCTGTGGCAATTATGTACCCTGGAAAATCCCAATTAGCATATCACAGCCAGGACGTGATTGCATAGTGGCTAAGAGGTGTTATAGGAACGCCCAGGGTAAGGTTTCAAAACAGCATTCTACATGGCAGACAGTTGGTGTTGAACCCCCCCCACCTCTATTTAGGCTTGGTTTCTTTATTTTCACATAAATGGCCTCCTTGACACCTCTCTTGAACCAGTCACGTTCCTTTGCTAATATGGTAACATTACAATCTTCAAAGGTATGTCCTTTATCCTTAAGATGCATGTACACGGCTGAGTATAGTAACATAGAATTGGAGGTTGTATAAAGACATAACCTTTATACCGTATTCTCAATATTGTATAGTATCCCCGTACCAACCAGAACTACAGTATATGTATTAATACCAGTAATTCTCAATATTATATAGTATCCCTGTACCAACCAGAACTACAGTATATGTATTAATACCAGTAATTCTCATTATATAGTATCCCCATACCAACCAGAACTACAGTATATGTATTAATACCAGTAATTCTTATTATTGGGGATACTATATTGAGAATTACTGGTATTAATACATATACTGTAGTCTGGAAACAGAGAAAACACAAAGTGCAGAGTTTTAATTGGCTGGAAACAGAGAAAACACAAAGTGCAGAGTTTTAATTGGCTGGAAACAGAGAAAAGCCCCCCATGGCCCATTATCTTACAGCCCCATGTGGCCCTGCCCACTTGTGGGTGCTGTGGCCCCACCCACTTGCAGGTGCCTATAAGCCCCACCCACTCATGGTTGCCTAAGCCCCACCCACTCATTGTTGCCTAAGCCCCACCCACCCGCTGGTGCCTAAGTCCCACCCACTCGTGGGTGCCGTGGGTTACTCAGACCCCCCCTACAGAAAACTCTGTGGAAACAGCCTTTTCAGGCAGAGTGAGAACTCTGCCTGAAAAGGCGGAGTCTGAGGCTGTGCTCGCCGGCGGCACTGTGCAGGAGAAGCCTCAGGAATGCCACAAGTCAGCCCCCCATCCATTAACTTTCTAGTCAGTCATTTCTGTATATCTTGGGCTGTGGAGCACGTAGAGAGGTGGTTGATGGCTCGTTTTAAAGGTAGGAAATTGGCCTTTCATTTTTTTGGAGACCACAGTTCCCCTTTAAGTTTGCGGTTTTCAGTTTAATTGAAGAACAGAAGGTAAAGGAACTGTGTCTTACGTCCCGACTCCCGTTCTTTAATTAAACCAGCAGGAGCCAGTTTGTACTGTATGCAACATGCAGTGTGTTCTTTTATGAAACTGAAATCCCCAAACTTAATTTTGGCATTGGAGACACCCTTTAAAAACAGTGCTAAAACTTTTGTAATAACAGATAGTGATAACCTAAATTTTATTGTGTCCGTTTAAAAGAAAACAGTACCGTCCTTTTAAAACCCCCCTCCCTTTTAAAGTACCCAGGGAAAGGACCTAAACCGCTAGGTCCTCAACCTTGGATTCAACTTCTACCTCCTCTACTTGTCTATAGAATTCTAGCCTCTATCTCCTCGCCTGGGGCTTCAACATTAGGATGAAACGCATTTCAACAGTGTGTCTTCCTAATGGTCAGCTTGCAGACCGAAAGTAGGAAATGGAGAACAGCGTGCCGGCATCGGATCATTAATAGGCAAGTACAGGACTTGGACCCTATACCCAGGGCTAAGGAACTAGTGGTTTAGGTCCTCGCCCTGGGTACTTTAAAAGGGCCAAACAAAAGTATTGGGATTAGGGGAGTAAAAAACACTCAAAAAGTGAACTATTCCTTTAATGTATGGATTGAAGACCGGGAGGTTAAGGAGCTATGCCTGGTCTCCCGTTCTTCAATAAATTCACCTGTTCAGAGTAACTATATCTCGCATTATCGTGCATGCGCGCTATAGTTACTCTAAGCCAGGAAGCGGTTGGGACCCATCACGGCTGCAATATCTGTAAAAACAAAAACAGAAAATTCAAAAACGGGCAGATGAACGACAGCTAAAAAGGCAAAAATTTATGTTGCAATTGCCCCGCACTATACAAAATCAGTTGGGCAGCATCTCTTTGATGAACCATTTCCCCAGTGCCAGATCTTCGAATAAATAACCCATCTAGGTTACAATTACTGTAGGTTAATATTACACAGGTAACATTTATATAATAAGTCAGGAACTAAATAAGCTCTGAAGCTAACATATGTAGGCCCCATTTTCCTTACTCCATTCCCAGTTGTTAAAGCATTCAGAAAATATAAAGAGTAATTTAATAAACTAATATAATAATAAAGGGGCTATAAAGATGGACTAGCTTATTACGCATTATTTACATTGGAGAAGAGGTCACCTATACAAATATATGAATGGGCAATACAATAAATATTCTGTTCACCAATCCAATATATAGTCTGTCATGGCCCATACCTTTGCATAACTTAGTAGAACTCAAGATATTGTGAGAGTTTTGCCAGAAAATCCATATCAACCAATCAGACTACTGCAATTAGATAACATCTTATTGGTTGCTGCAGATTATTACCACAGGCAAAGGATTTAGCATGTCAAGTAAAAAAAAAACCCAACAAGACAAAAGTTACCGTTTTTTCCAGAAAAACTCCGGTTAAACCCATTAATGCTGATTTTCTTGGTTGTATCAAAATCTGTCCCATGATAGAGATGACGTTCAATTTGCAGGTTTGGGTATTTATCCTGAACAAAGTATTTTTTAACTGTGTAACTTCTCCATAGCTTTTTATTTTGAATCCTTTCAATCTTAAGAAACAAAAAACAGAAAATAACATTCTTCCATAACTTCAGTAATCCACCTCTTTGTTTTGGTGGCTGGGTACACACCAGCTGAGTTTTTGTCCCAATCGAGTGTGAAAGCGCTAGGTCGGGACAAATGACTGTTGGTTGCGCAATAGTGGGCGCAACTGATCGTGCGGTCCCATAGGGCCGTGATTTACCGACCGTCCCGATTGCTTGATCGCCCCACACCATCAAATATTTCCAGACGACTGACTGATACACTGCACTATTGATCAGTCAGAAATATCTGTTGTTGTGTACCCAGCCAAACATGCCCTTGCGTGCACAGCAGATCAAAACAAAGAAGCTGCAGCCTTGCACCTAGAAGCCAACAGCCAATCATATTACAGCACAGAGACCTCTATAAAGGTGTGGAAAAATCTCTAGGGTTTTGGCTGTTGCTTTGCTTCTGGGAAGTTTCTAATTTTACCTTTAGGTCCCCTTTAAGGTTTCCAGAAATATAACAAATGACGAGGCAGGCCACCAGGAGTGCACGAAGTAAGGCAATATTCTTACCATGTTACCTGTGTCTCAGTTTGCTGTGCCAATCATGATACCAGTGCGCTAATCATATTACAGTGAGTCTTTGCCAACCATGTTACCAGTGCGCCAAGCATATTACAGTGAGTCTGTGCCAATCATGTTACGAGTGCGTCAAGCATATTGGTGTCTTTGCCAACCATGTTACCAGTGCGCCAAGTATGTTACCAATATCTGTGCCAAGTATGTTATCAGTGCCAGTGTTTCATGCATTCTAACAGTGTGTGAGAGGATCAAGTTATCAGTGCCAGCGTGCCAAGCATATTAACAGTGTGTGTAAATCACGTTATCAGTTCCAGGCATATTACTATAACAAAGCCCCAACCCACCACTCTTCCTGACAAAGCCTCTCTCACTTTTGGAGGAAACCACACCCATGTAAGGACAAAAGCCACACCCCTTCCAGCAGCACGCTACACGCAGCATTTGGAATTATGTTTCAGGTGCTAAAAATTCTAAAGATGGCCCTGTGTGCATTGGTAGTGGCCTGCCTTGTCATTTGCGGTGTTTCTGGTTTCAATTACCATGTGGGACCAACAGAGGGTTTGAGCACGAAGAAGTAAAGCAAGGCGCTCGTGCCGCAGGTCCTACCTTTCTATACATCCTCTTTAATGTCTCCTTAATAAAAAGACAATGGAATCATTTACGGTTATAACATTCTCGTACCTTAATGACGTTTATGGCGTTATCATTGGCCGAGCCAAGGAAACTCTTCTCAATCGATTTATATTCTGCAGAATCCTTCATCAGCTCAACGGAAATGTAATTGTTACCATCCATTTTACACCATGTTGGAGGATTTTGTGCTAAATGTGTACACTCTATAAATAGACAGGTTTAGGAATGTATGTCAAGGGTTAAAAAATACATTTATAAAATCTGTTACATTGCCCTTTAAAACTGATGCAGGCAATTTATTCAATAGTACCTAAATTTTTATTGGCCAAATGTGAATATATTTTTAATGGTATTTAAAGGGGATCTATATTGAGCATTAACAGGGAGATTCAATAAAAGTTCTTATCGTTTAAAATGGTGCTAATTTTGCCCCAACCAATCAGATGTTAGCTTTCAAATGTTACATAAGTTCTGATTGGTTGGGGCAAAATTAGCACCATTTTAAACAATAAGAACTTTTATTGAATCTCCCTGAAAGTTTTTTCAAAAAACAGAATTAGAAGTTCCTGTAGCAGGGAGGTAGGATTGTTACTTTCTTAATCCCAAAATCATTTCCATGAGGAGAAGCAGCATGGAGAAAACTGCTTTTGCCGGGCTTCCTTATTGCTTCAGTACGATCTTTAAAACAGGAAGGCCCAGGGCCATAACCTGGCACATGAAAACTGTATGTGCGGTAGCTCCTCACCAAAACAATATTGGGAGGTAGGAATAAATCAATCCAACTTCCTGTCCCAGGAACTTTTTATTTCTAAAAATGTTTCTTACAGTATAGTTGTCCTTTAAAGTATACATGTTTCTCCCTCAAACTGTACCTAGTATGAGAAAAATGCTTGGCCCTTGCTGCTCCTCTCCAAATCTGCTTCCCTGCCCAACAATTTTTCTGATGAGCTGCCAATGGAAGAACACACTTCTTGCAGAGCATGTCCTCCCATTGGTTAATATATGTCCAGCTTGTAAAGGGACAGGTCCAGACCAGAACATAACAGAGCAGTGAGGTTTCCCAGAAGGTACGGTGTCCAACTTCCAGCTATATATATATATATATGTTTTGTTTGTCCGGGAGTCTCCCGCAAGACCACCCCAGACTCCTGCGACTGAGAGGAGACTCTAGTCTCCTCCTCAGTCACGCCCCCTTTGGAGGACCACGCTCCCAGAATGCCCTAGGCCCTCCCTAACCCCGCCTCCCACAACCCCTAGAAGGCTAGCCCCATCTTCATGTGACATCACGCCCCGCCCCACATGGCATCTCGCCTCCCTCACCATGCCCCCTTTCCCACCCTGACCTCCCCCCACCAAAAAAAGAGAAAAGAAAATAAATAACCAAAAAAAATTACCGAGCAATAAACCAGTTAACTCTTCTATTTCTTCTACAACTTCTCTATATTCATCATTCTAAATAAAGAATAAAGAGTGTAAAATATTTTTCTAAAATAAGGATAAAGAAAGGGTCGGAACAGAGATTCAAATAATATAATTAATATTTCCCAATATCCATTAGATCAGCAGATCAAAAAACAAAACAACAAAAAAAACACCAAGAGATTGAACAAAAAAAGTCAATAGACTTGTGAAGGTTTTCATTCATTCAGGACTTTTATCTGTTGTATTCAATTAGATCAACTGGACTCAGGGCTAGGCCACACTGATGCGCTTTTAATCGCCATCCGGTCTCGCTTTTTAAAGCGCACACCAGTGTGGCCCAGTTGATGTGGGCGACTAGTGCGCTAGGGAGTGCTGGGTGTGCGTTCCGTAAATCGAAGTGCATGCGTTCCACATTTTTTTGAGCAATCACATGCGCCCCAATTGCGAATCATCGACCAATCGCACAACAATGAGCTTCCGTGTGCACAAGAGCGCATTACAGTGTGGCCTCAGCCTTAAAGTTTAGTTCTTGAAGACGTTTCGCTAGTCATCTGACTGGATCTCTCAATTCAGAATGACTTGTACAAGAATCTGTGGCAATATAAGTACCCTGGAAAGTCCCAATTAACATATCACAGCCAAGTGTTAGGGACCTTCTGAACGCAATGTGTGATTGCATTATGGAGGTGTTATCGAAACTGCCCAGGATAAGGCCCTCAGGGTCAGGCTGTGTATCTGCATCTTAAGGAAAAAGGACATACCATTGAAGATTATAATGTCAACATATTGGCAAAGGAATAGTACTGGTTCAAAAGAGGTGTCAAGGAGGCCATTTATGTGAAAATAAAGAAACCAAGCCTGAAACATCAACTGTCTGCCACGTACAATGCTGTCCTGACCCAAGGACCTTACCCTGTTCAGTTTCGATAACACCTCTAAGCCACAATGTAATCACACCTTGAATTCAGAAGGTCCCTAAAGCTAGGTACACACAGTACAGATTTTTGAAAGATGACAGACAGGATCAGACAGGATCTGCAAGATCCTGTCTGTCATTTTTCAATGATCTGCATACACACAGTGCAGAGCGTTCTTCCTATACAAAGCACAGAGAGAACGCTCGGCACTGACTTTCTTGAACAAGCACTAGGCCGACTTGACTGTATCCGACGGTATTGGGCTTTATCGTTACTGTGTGTACCTAGCTTAACACCTGGCTGTGATATGCTAATTGGGATTTTCCAGGGTACATAATTGCCACAGATTCATGTACAAGTCATTCTGAATTGAGAGATCCAGTCGGATGACTAGCGAAACGTCTTCAAGAACTAAACTTTAAGTCCAGTTGATGTAACTGAATACAATAGTCAATACAATACATATCTAGGCAAACTGTATAGTAGGAGATTAATTGCACATGTGCCAGCTAAACACTGGTCACCAGGAATGGCAGAATTTCAAATAGAGCAGGTGGTGTCTGTTCTCTAGCTCTACAGATATTGCTGTGGTTTAGTTCTGGAACATCCCATTTCTCCGTTTGAATCAACCAAGTTGTGCAAATCCATTCACACTTATAACACAAATATATTTACTAGATTTTTTATTCTTTACCTCCAGTGTTAAATCTGCTGAATAGAAAACATCGGAGAATGACTTGTAAATCTCGTCTGTGAAGGCGACTATAGAGATCTTTACTAGGCTGAGCTGGAAATTCCCCAGATACAATCTAAAGGCTTTGAGAATTTCCTCAGCAGACGTCTGGGGGTTAATACCTGCCATTCCTATAAAACAAAATATTTGCAATTATAGAAATCTTCCCATGCAGATTTCCTAGACATATGCATGCATAGCAGAGAATACACCAGATTCCCATAAACCTTTGTAGAAAGTACTGATTCAAGATAGAGGGAGCCCCATAAACAGAAGGACATCACTGGGTTCAGGCATGTGGGATCAACTCTCTGGGGGACAGTTTAGGGTATGTCTGATTTGCATGATACATTACCTAGATTGTTTTAAAGCTCCAACCACCCTAAATTTTCTGCATAAACAATTACCTGTTCCGATGGCCGGCAGTGCTATGGATTCAAAGGAACGGGAACTGCATTCTTGTAGGATATGCTGGAGTGATAACGCAATATTTTTTGCAGAATTTGGACCAATCAGGTGCATGATATAATTGCAATTCAGATTTCCACCGCATGTTAATGCAATCCCATTAGATAGTAATTCCCCTGCAGAATGAAAAGTTGGTTGTCAAATTACAAATTGTATTAGAAATGAGTACCCAGCATTGCTTGTTTTTGTCCAATGATCCGACCTACACCTGTGATATTAACAGACCCGCATTCTGCTCCCTGTCCTGACTTCTAACAAAACCTGATCCACAACCCATTCAAACTCACTGTGGTTTACCCGAACCACAAAATATGTCGAAAAAAAGGGGTACGTAGGGGCTTGTACAATAAGAGTAGCCTATGTTTTTTCCCAGGTCCTAGCCGTTTGGAATATTATATATATTAATAAATAGTACAGAAGGACGTACCTAAACATTTGCATTCTTCACTGACTTTACTTCCAGCTTTAGATAAGATATCTCCAGAAACACCTGCAAGTGAAAGTGAATAAAGTTTTCAGATGAAAACAAAATCTACAGGTATCTAAATTGGCATAATCACCCCAAAACTACAAATTCGCCAAATTCGTGAATTAAAAACTAAATTTGGCTAAAACATTTTTCAACAACAGCTTGCAAATAACCTTAAGTTTGTTTTATGGTGTACTTTTCCTTTAAAGGGCATGTCCACCCCCAAAACTAAAATTTAACCCCTTACTGGCCACATCAAGTAGTTTAAAACAATCCTTACCTTACATTCCTGCTCAAAATAGTTCCCCTGCTGTGCCCCTACAAAGTCCAGGAAACTGCTGTGTAGGAGCAAGTGTGTGACTCATGTTGTGCCTGAGACTTCCTCAACCTCATCAAGGTTGAGGCATGCTCATTGCAGCCCTCCCTGCCTCTCAGCCAATCACGGACGCGGCTGCCGGTCCCGCCCCCTGCTTTCAATTCCATGCAAGCAGAGGGCCTGAACACTGCAGCGGAGGAGAGAGGGCAGGTAAGTAAGAATCGGGGGACTTTCTAACAATTATATTAATGCGGTTGGGGCTGGGGGAGCATGCCCTACCACATATCAAAAGTTAAATTTCGGGGTGGACATGCCCTTTAAGATCTCCAGCACTTGTTTTCTGTGTCCCAGGATAAAACATACCCACCCACAATTCCCTTTGAAACGTGCCGAGTAGCCCTGTAGTTGATTTCCTCTCTTTAAATGGTATTTTAGGATAGGAAAGATGTTATGCTGACCCTGCACAGCACATTGTTTAGTTTTAGGGGGGGTGTTGATGTGTAGGTTAAAGGATAAATTGTCATATCACATGTGCTGCAACATATTCAATATTGTGCAGAAACATACCCTCCAACATTCCTCATTTACAAGGTACATTATAGAAACAACTCGATGCAACTCTGTGCAACTCCTATTTGTAACCAGTTTACGATTTGCCCCATAATTTTAAAAGTAATGTTATCTACTGTAATTCGGTCAGACGACCCATTTAATGACTTGTTTAATAAACATTTAGGGCAGGAATAAATTGGTCCCTACAACCCTTCAAGAGTAGGAGCGATCTTCCTGCCAAAAGGTTTCTGCCTCTAATCTAGCCTCCGGGAGGTAGTGTAGCATGCGCAGGGGAGCCCTCCCCCACCCCCCTCCGGATCCCTCTCTGGCTGCCCTTCACCTAGCATTGAACCGTTTTTCTGCAGACTAGGGCATCCCTGCCCATCCCCAACCACTGTGTCAGATTGTTAAAAACCCCGGTTTGCAAATTCTGGCAAGCAAGGAGCTAGATCAGAGTTGTAAGTAGCGTTCTGAATCTTTTTTTTTTAATAATCTAACATGGCGGTTGGGAGTGTGCAGGGTACTTTACATTATATCAAAAATTGGCCTGCAGGGTAGAGATACATTTATATGTTACCAAAATCACATCTTTCAGGGCAGCAATAAATGTTATGAGAACACATTCAGGGAGATTCAATAACAGTTCTGATATTTAGAAATGGTGCTATTTTTGCCCCCACCAATCAGATATTAGCTTTCAAATGTTAACCAAGATCTGATTGGTTGGGGCAAACTTAGCACCATTTTCAGCAATAAGAACTTTTATTTAATCTCCCGGATATATTTCTTGTAAAAAATGCTGAAAGGGTAGTTCAACCATTAACTAGAAAGGGAAAGTTTAAGTATAAACTTTGAATTTGGCTTTGGAAGGGAATTTGTGTGTTTGTGCTGCAGATTTTAAAACTAAATAATGCCAATGATGAGGACATTGTTGTTTTTTACTTACCCTTTAAATATGTCACATGCATTAATGGTAGGTCAATTGGTGTGTGTGTACTCATATCAGGTTGGGGATTAAAATACTAACAGGGTTATTTAATAAAAGTTCTTATCGTTTAATCAGATGTTAGCTTTCAAATGTTAAATAAGATCCGATTGGTTGGGGCAAAGTTAGCACCATTTTAAACGATAAGAACTTTATTGAATCTCCCTGTATCTTTTTTGATGATTGGTCAAAATGTGTTTTTTTTACTATAGTTACCCTTTAAATATGGCTGCCATGGAAATGGAAGGGTGGGTCAGTAGGTGTGTGTACCTGGATAAAGTTGGAAGTTAAAAAAACAAACTTTTGATTATTGATCAAAATTATTTTTTTTACTTTAGTTACCCTTTACGTATGGCTGCCATAGTAATGGATAAGTAGATCAGTAGGTGTGTGTACCTGTGTCGGGTTGGGGGTTAAAAAAACAAACTTTTTTGATTATTGATCAAAATGTTTTTTTGACTTAAGTTACCCTTTAGGTATGGCTGCAACAGTAATGGATGGGTAGGTCAGTAGGTGGAAAGATCCTCCCTCCTACAGGATGAAAAAGGTAGGGCAGAGAATCCTAGAATACCACCAGTAACTACCTTTAATACACACACTGCAGAAATACAGAAAATTGTACATAGACATTGGAAAATATTGCAGAGTGACTCCACATTTGGCGATATTTTCTCCTCCCCTCCCTTGTTTTCCTATAAAAGGCCAAGCAGCATAGGAGATCAGGTAGTTCATACAGACCTAGACACTACAGAAAAAAAGCAAAAAACTTTCTTAGGTCCACTTAAAGGGGAACTATACTGAAAAAATTACTTTGCCTCATCCTAATCTATAATTGAATTGAATACATGTACGGTAAGTAGCACTTACTCTGAGTTGTATGTGTTGCTGCATGCCTTCAATCCAACACTCTTTGTTTAGGAGCAGTATCCCCCCTAATCACTCCCATTTCCATCCGACCTGACTTTTTTCCCACAAACCAACTGTCAAGCCTGCACACAGCATACAGCATTCCAACTGTCAATCTCTGTCACCATTCCAGCTACAGTAAAACTACTCACAGAAGAATAGTTTTTGAGATCAGGAATTGATTGACAGCTGAAATATAAGAAGTTTTAGATTGGATATCTAAAGAAATAAGGCGCAGATCAACAAAAAAATTATACAGTGGTGGTTGGGAATAATTATAGTTTCCAGTTATGGTCAATTAAAAATAACCTATTTTTCGGTATAGATGCCCTTTAAGGCCGGCACTTTTCCCTGCAGGAGATGTGGTGTTTGTAATGCCATTATCCCTGGATAGGTCATATCATCCCAGTAAAGGTTTTAAAATTCCAGTTAAAGGTTTTGCCACATGCTCCAAAAGTCCAAAAAAGCGGAAAAATAAAACAGAAGAAGAAGAAATAGAAAGAACAGGAATTTGGCTTTTTCAAGCAAGGAAGGGAGTTCCAGAGCAGAGAGGCAGCACGAGAAAAGTCCTGTATACGGGAGTGGGAGGAGGTGATAAGAGCAGATGAGAGGAGAAGATCATTAGCAGAATGGAGGGTAAGCCTTGGGTAGTATCTGTTTAAAAGATCAGAGATGTATGGGGGGGCTGTATTGGAGAAAGCCTTGTAAGATAAGGTTAGCAGCTTAAATTGGATCCTTTGGGTAATGGGAAGCCAGTGGAGATATTGACAGAAAGGGGCAGTGTGTGAGAAGCAGGAAGAGAGGTGAATGAGCCTGGCATCCGAGTTAAGGAATGATTGAAGGGGTGCCTGGGGGGGTTGCTTGGTAAACCACATAGGAATGTGAACAGTAGTCCAGCCGAGAGATGATAAGGGCATGAACTAGAATTTTGATAGAGTTCTGTGAAAGGAAGGGACGAATGCGTGAGATGTTTTTGAGCTGTAACCGACAGGAGTTGGTCAGGGTATTAATGTGGTGTTATAAGTAAAGTTCTGAGTCAAACGTTACTCCCAGGCATTGCACGTAAGGTGTTGGGAAGATTGGTGTGTCATTGATGTGGATAGTAATGTTCGGTAGGGGTTAGATCTAGAGGGAAAATGACAAGTTCTTTTCCATGTTGAGTATGAGAAAGCAGGAGGACATAAAAGCAGAGATGGCATTTGGGCAGTCAGGTACCCGGGATGTCAGAGTAACAAGGTCAAGGGCGGAGATGTAAATTTGGGTATTGTCAGCATACAGGTGGTATTGGAATCCAAAGGAACCAATGAGCTGTCCTAGCCCAAAGGTGTAGATGGAGAAAAGAAGAGGGCAGAGTACTGAGCCTTGTGGTACCCCCACAGGGAGGTACCACAATGGGGAGATTTATCAAGAGCTGCTCTAAGCAAATCCTGATTAGGACTAGAGACGGCAAAAACTCTGAAGTTTTGTTCCGCTTTCAGATTTACGGAACTCGAGAAAAAAACCCAAATTCAAAAAAATTCTTACCAACTATCACTGTACCATTTATTTTTTGGTCTGTCCCCCATTTTTGAAGCTATCCAGTACCTTATCATCATAAACTCTTCTGCTGTGTGCAGTTTTGCTGTAACGTTCACACTACAAAATGCCTAAACGTGGTAAAAGGTATACAAATGCAATGTGTTATGTTTGTGTTGTTTTACCAACATAAATCTGTGCAGTAGATGATGGCACCAGCAAGGGCTGCCGTGGTGAATTCATGTGGTGTCCTGTTTTTGGCTTTGCTTATGGCTGCTGTTTATTGCGGGCTGTACCTTTGCAAACTCCTACCATCCAGACCTATTGGTGACTATTGGAGTTGGTGCCGGTCTAGTGGGCCTGGGTCTTTCGCGGGTCGATCCTCTGCGCTGGGCCAGGAGCTCTGAAAATGCGAGGGGTCGCCCGCTAGAGATGTCAGACCCAGTCCCGGCGGACGGGCTGCCGAGTGCCGCATGGAGAGAGAGAGCAGTGGGAAGAGGCGGTCAAGCCGCTTGCACTACCTGCATTGGGTGCTGCATGGGGAAGGAAAGTGGTGAGGAGAGGCGTTCTGGCCGCTCGCACGCTGGAAGTTATGACTAGTCGAGAACCATATGCAAATCAGCTTGGATGTACTGGTTGGAGACGGAGAGGAAAGCGCTCTGGGGTGCTTGTCAGGGCCAGGAGAAGAGCTTTCAGTGGTCCTCTTCCAAGCCTGCTAATGTCTAATGTCCGGACGTTGGGGAACAAGACATAAGAACTTAATCTGTTGCTTACAGCTAGTAAGGTTTTTACTTATTCATCAGCAGTTTGTCTTGTGGAAACCTGGCTGAATGACTATTCCTGATCAAGCGCTGGGGATCCCTGGCTTTGAGTTTGTCAGGGTTGACAGAGACAAGGAACAAAGTCATAAGCAGAGAGGGGGGTATATGTTTTTATGTGAATCAAAACTGGTGTATGGATGTTACAACACTATGCACAATTTGTTCATCTGATTTAGAGCTGCTTGCTATTAAATGTAAACCCTTTTACTCCCCTCCAGAGTTCTCCTCCTTTGCTCTTATTGGAGTATATATTCCTCCGGATGCAAATGTGAAGAAAGCTCTTCAGACCCTTGTGTGCTCCTGAAGGTTACATTAATTACACAAGTTACACTTACATTGCAACCCTCTCCTGGCAGCTACCATTGCATGCAACCTGGTTCTCCTGGCAGCTACCATTGCATGCAACCTGGTGGGTACTGCTGTGAGTGGGTGCCCCTTCCAGTGGGCCCTGCTTAGAGGGGCACCTCCTCCCACCACCCTCTTGGTGCTTCTTCCTGGTGGGCCCCATTCCTCTCCCTCCTGGCCCTCTTGGTGCTTCTTCCTGGTGGGCCCCATTCCTCTCCCTCCTGGCAGACGTGCCACCCTTATATCATGCCCCTCCCACTGAGGAGAGATGTAGGGACAACCAGGGGTGTTCCTAGGGCTTTTGACATTATAAATATTGCCTATCGGCAGATGGGTGGCAGCCCGATAAGTTGGCATGGGTGGATCAGAAACATAGGCGTGGCTTGTTGAGGTGGGTGTGCTGGGCTGACTATCGGTAGACTGGAGGGCTGACTATCACTGATCGGTAGACTGGTGCTGAAATGCAGTATTGCAGGAAGGAGGATTATTTTTAATTGCCGCCTTTTAAAGGGCATGTCCACCCCTCTTTTAAAAATCCAGTATATAGTAGAACACCCCCCAAAAGCTGGGTTTCGTTTTACTTACTTGTAGAGATGTCCGAACTTCGCAAAATCCGGTCCGCTCGAGGATCCGTGAATTTTCGAAAATCCGCGAGCGCACCCATTAAAATGAAAAAATCCTCGAAATTTCAAAAATTTTCGAAAATACGTATTTTCACGCATTTTCGAAAATACGTGAAATTCTCGTCATTCTGAAAATTTTCGAAAATACGTATTTTCACGCATTTTCGAAAATACATGAAATTCTCGTAATTTCGAAAACGCGGTTTGGAAAAGTTCGGAAGGTGGAAAACCCGCAATATCTGCCATTCGCGAACGAGGTAAATCTGCCGAGGATCCGGGTTCGGATCCGCGAACTGGGCCATCACTACTTACTTGTAACAAAGATGCTCCCTGGCTGTGTAAAGCTGCTGGGTGTTCTACTACATACTGGGTTTTTGAAAGAAGGGTGGACATGCCCTATAAGTGTTCTGCAGGGGTGCACCCCGAGTAAATGTTTCATGGGAGGGACACCCCTGGGGGCAACGTGCATGCAATGGGGGCTGCCATAAAAGGGCATCTCCTCCTGGAGAAGACCTCACACCACCAGCAGGGGCACCTCCTCCCGGTGCTACTTATCTTCTGGTAGGGCAAGATGGGGGTGGAATGTGCCTGCAATGGGGGCTGCCAACAAGCCATCTCCTCCCAGTGCTACCCACACAATTGCATGCGCCACCCTCACATCTGCTGTGGTGCAAAGGGGACAGCCGAATTGTTCTTCTGCTGTCTTCCGCTTCTACTGTTGCCAACATCTTCCGATTCTTCTTCTGCTGTCTTCCGCTTCTACTGTTGCCAACATCTTCCGATTCTTTTGTTGCCAGCGTTGTCTTCTTATAGTCCACACTCTTCTCCTAGTTTTGCACAACAACCTCCCACATTTAAAAGTACTACAAATCGACCAGAATTAATTATTGACACACAATGTCCCACTAGAACACACAATTCAGATGCCACACTCACATACAATTTATGCTTGCAAAACAAAATGACACATGGTAAAGAAAAACACTTGGTGTGTAAGAAGTTCATACAAAATGACATGGTAAAGAAAAACACTTGGTGTGTAAGAAGTTCATTGGAACATTTTAAAAGATTAACCACATATGTAGTCACATATTGATAGATGACTGCTGTTTAAAGGGACTGTCCACCCCTCTGGAGAAAAATCACCATGTTGTCCAAAAAACCCTTCCTCACCCTGTCTCCACGGAGGCTGCTGTGTTCTTTTTCTGTTCCCGAACAGCTGCAGTGGAGATTCCCCCGGGAATGGCAGTCAGTGATGGGCTGTGAGGTCACTGTCACAGCCGAAACCGACTACCATACCCGGAAAAAGAAGAGGAGATTGCAGAGCCGTGGCCGGTGGATCGCAGAGCTTGGAAGTATAAAATCTCTTGCTGGAAGCAGAATTATTGATTATAACCAAAACGAAGTCCAGGTTTTTTAGTTGTTTTTTTTTTTCAACATAGTAATTTTTTCCAAAGGGGTGAACAGTCCCTTTAATGCCTCAAATATCCATTTCCAACAGTGTTGGCCCTTTAAACATCATTGTACTATATACATAGAATCGGAAAAGTACTGCAAATTGACCAGATTAATTATTGACACACAATGTCCTACTAGAACACACAATTCAGATGCCACACTCACATACAATTTATGCTTGCAAAACAAAATGACATGGTAAAGAAAAACACTTGGTGTGTAAGAAGTTCATAGGAACATTTTGAAAGATTAACCACATATATGTAGTCACATATTGATAGATGACTGCTGTTTAAAGGGACTGTCCACCCCTCTGGAGAAAAATCACCATGTTGTCCAAAAAACCCTTCCTCACCCTGTCTCCACGGAGGCTGCTGTGTTCTTTTTCTGTTCCCGAACAGCTGCAGTGGAGATTCCCCGGGAATGGCAGTCAGTGATGGGCTGTGAGGTCACTGTCACAGCCGAAACCGACTACCATACCCGGAAAAGAAGAGGAGGTTGCAGAGCCGTGGCCGGTGGATCGCAGAGCTTGGAGTATAAAATCTCTTGCTGGAAGAGAATTATTGATTATAACCAAACGAAGTCCAGGTTTTAGTTGTTTTTTTTTTTCAACATGTAATTTTTCCAAAGGGGTGAACAGTCCCTTTAATGCCTCAAATATCCATTTCCAACAGTGTTGGCCCTTTAAACATCATGTGACTATATACATAGAATCGGAATGGTTAATCCAGTCCATGTTCTGGTCCACGTTTTACTTTTCACCTCCAGCAAGTCTCGGAGTATTGCATTGAACAAGATTACAGTGGAGGAGGAAGAGCCAGCAAGTAAAGTGGGAAAAGGTAAGCTTTGCCAATGTGTGTGTGTGATTTAAAGGTATAGCTTTAGTCTATTGCAAACTTTACTTTGCCCTGTACACTCCCTTTAAAAGTGCATATTACTAAATAAAGCAGTAATACAGTCATATCTAACTATCAATAGGCTGGAACTATCTGGGGTATTGTAATAATTTTAAATAAAAAACAGACATGTGAAATACTTACCTGTCTCACTGCGATCCTGAAAGTAGATATTCATTTTGAAGTGCGCAGTTAGAGCCAATGATTTATTGCAGGTACACAAGCCACTTTTTACAGCTGCATGAGCCAGTCAAGTCAATGTCCAGCAGGACGGTCAGACTTGAAAAGATGACTCTCTTTTTAGGAACACCAGGGAGTCTGGTAAGTATTACAATGTTAGGATTCTGGGGGTGAACATGCCCTTACTGTATTTTATTACTTCTATCTTAATGTCAACATAAATAAAAATGCCAAATTACAAAATGATACGATCTGAATCGCACAGTAAATACATCCAATTTCAATAGGGGACATAAAAACAAACAAAAGTATCAGCAATTACATAAAAAGAAAAGATCCTTAAAGCGGTGGGCACACTAAAAACATGCACTGTGCGCATTGGTGCCGGCTTGTGCTGCGATAAATCGCATGCACTATGATCAACAGATTGTAGCGCAAATGGTCCCAGCGCACCTAGTGCCACTTTAATTGGGCCACGCTAGTGTGCGCTTTTTAAAAAACATCCTAAGGTGGACTAGCCTTAAAGGACAATTATACTCGCCATTCCTCCGCTCCTCTTCCTTAGTCAGTACTTTCTCCCCAGGGTGAGGACTTGAACCACTAGGTCCTCACCCCTGGGTTCACGGCATATACTTACTTACACGCTGCTCTGTGAGCCCCGCCCCCTCCTCCCCGTCGGCAACGTGGCCAATAAGAAGACACGCTCTGCAACAAAGAGGGAAGGGGAGTATAATTGTCCTTTAAGTGAATTGGTTTGTAAAGAACCAATTGCAATTTTCCTTGCATAGTAGATTTATTAAAATTCCCCTATCAGATAGTGTTCCTTAACTTTATTCTACTTCTAACCTCTTTTGCGCTTGTGGGTACAGTAAGGCTGAGGCCCCACTACAACGCACCAAAATCACGCAGTCAATTGCACGAGCGATTTTGCTATTTTATGTTCTGCGCAGGAATTTTTGCGTTCCCGCGATTTCTATGTTATTTAAAATCGAAATTGCGTGCGCATAACGCATTAGTGTGGCCGAGCCCCAAATCCTTCACTCTCTCCCATAATGGCTGAATGGATATAGAACAATAGGCAGAGAAAAAACAAAATAAGACATTTTGAATGAAACCGAATGTATTCTGTAATTACCAGTTCTGCGATTCAGGCTTTTATTTGTGAAATTTACTATGCAGTCAACAGCTTGGTCAGTGATGTCGCCCTGAATTAATTCAACAGTTATCCCACGGATGGAGAGACGACAGACACTTCTCTACAATGAAAAAGGAATCCTTATTAGTTTATAATGAATATATATATATTCTATAAAATATAAAGATATGCAGCTTTTGTTGAACATAAAAAGACAAACTGTATGAATTTTACTGTAACTTAAACCTAAATGATTTAGAAAACCTCAGGGAACACAGGGAATGTTACATTGTCATCATTTGTAGGAAGCTACTGTATAGAATTCAGAGCTCATCAATACAGATTAAAGGGTCACAAACAAAATATTGGCTTTGTTACAATGCAATATACCAGGTAAACAGAAAGACTTCTCCCATCTCTAATGCAAGTGTTCCTCTCTGTCTCACAATTATAGATTTTATTTTGGATAAAAATATAAAAAGAGATGGTGGAAACTGACAGGTTTCGTTCCGCTTTCGGATCTCGGGAAAACCTGGGACTTCAGAGGCCATTTTCGATTTTTATCGAGTTATTATTCGAGTTATTTTCGAAAATAGCCTTGAACATTCGATAATACTTAAAACTTGAACGTTCACGGCTATTTTAGAGAGTTTTGGAAAATAACTCGAATGTTCGATAAAAATCAAAATTGCACCCCAAAGTCCTGAAATCCGAACAATCCATCCAGTTTTGGACAGAACATTCGGATTTCAGTACCACGGGGTTCTGTGTCGGATCGGACCCGGATCCAGTCTCTAAATAAACAGTAAAATAGGTTTTATAACCCCTTTAAAGGACAACAATACCCAAAAAAACAAAATCTCCCCATTACATGTCCACAGTTCCAAATCGCTTACTCTCATTTACAATCGTGTTGCCTTCACTTAGATATCACACAGCAAAGATGAGTGCTAAAAGCCCGCCTCCTAGACGGCCCAGGGCCATGATTAACATATCACTTGCCTGATGGGAATGTCTGTTGCAACCTCTCTCCTCCTCTGTCAGTCAAACAAACTTGAACGGTTCGGTTTAGCCTACATAATCAAGCTGATCAGGGATGGGTGGAGGAGTTCTCACATGCTAATTTTGAGTGACGGTTACAGGCAAACATAATTGTTACGCCCCCTTTACAGTGTGGCTAATTGAAGGCAGGGAGAAGCTCGAAATCAGGAGAAACAAAATGTATGGGGAAGGCTGCATACCATTACTCTTTTGAAAGCAGTTTTTTACCATTGAGTCAATACAGTTATCCTTTAAGTATCTGGTTATTAAATGTTACTAGTAAAGTAATTATTTCCACAATTAGTCCGATGATTCGTGTCTAAATTATTAAAGATAGTGCTGAAACCAGAAGGAAGGAAGTCTGGTAGATGCAGTTCTTATTATGCTTGTGCCGGCACTCCTCACAGACACTATATTGGGAGGTAGGACCAGATCCATTTTTAAATTTATTTCAGATGATAGTTTTTATGCAAAATAGAGCCTCTTTATTCTAATAAAATGCACAATACAACACAAATCTTTTATTTTACCTGTATTCCAAAGATTTTGTTTTGAAAACACTTTAAATACTTTTCATAGCTGTCCAAAGCTAAAACCACCAGGTTAATCTGAGAAATACAAGTCGTTTGGCAACCGGATAGATATTGCTGAAATCCAGTAAAGACTGAATTAAAAGATGTATTTGTACTTAAACATGCAGAACCTGTAACAAAAAACGTATTTACTGTACTTAACATAATTACTGTAAGTTGTGATTAGCGCAAAAGTTTCTAATAATGCAACTAAAGTCTAATTACATGAAATCGATGCTTCTTCAAAATTGCCTGAATTTTATTTAAAGTCCCCAAATTAAGAAATTAAAGAAACAAAACAAAGTATAATTTTCAGGGTGGCAGGAGAAAATGCCAACCTCTACTTTTTAAAAGATTTCTTTTTTAAAGATGGGCACTGCTGGACTGTCGGACAGCCCTTTACCTCTCGCTGACACACCTGTCTCCAACCAAGTCAGAGAAGGGGCAGTATGAAGAGAGAGCTGTCATTCACACTGCCAGCGTCCATCTTTAAAGGGTATCTATACTTTAAATAATCAATTTTTCAAAAATGTACTTACTTTAGTTACAGAAAGATCACACTGCTCCAAAACTTTTTTCATATTTTAAATTTGAGCTGTAGATCCTGATAAGTCATAATTTGAAATCACAGCATTTACAGGGCCTGTCACTCCAGAAGCAGAAATTATATTATGTGTCCTATTTCTGACCTCTTACTAGGATCTTTAGCTGGCTGCCAGCACACTTTCTGCAACAATTAGGAGAATTAGCAGAGAAAAGAAAGAAGGGGGAGGGGGAGGGAGATGTGTAAGCAGAGCAGTGTCTATGGTGGGGCTGTGCAGAACTTATAAGTGTCGCAGACACTACAAGGAGGCAGTGAGTAAGGGAGGGTAGGGGCAATTAGGAGCACTCACTAAACATTAATAATTTAATAACAAAGCAAGCACTGATAAATATGTGAGTACCACCATTTTACTTCTCTCAAATTGTAGTTTCAGATAATGTTGTTTGAGTGACCTTTTAAAGAGGGAGGTAAGAATTGTATCTCCTACTTCCCTGTAAATTATACTTTACTTTTTTAAATTGTATTGTGGACTTGAGTGGCTATCTTTAAATGTCAGGCCACCTGTATTAGACAATTACCTGTTCCCATTGCAGGAAAAGAGACCGTTGCAATATTATTTTGGTCACATGCCTCCAGCGCCTTTGTTACTGCATCCACAATCTTTTTAGCACTGGAAACATTAATTATATGAATGATTTTTTTGCAGTTCAGATTTCCAGCTCCAGTTATAACAATGTCGCCATGAGGTCCTTGGCCTGAAAAACAGTTATCTGCACATTTAATTTGCTTTCTCTGTGGTCAGCAGATCAGACTTTCAACAATTGTAGAGATTCAAATTGAACTTTTCTAAACTTAAATACTGTTTTTCTGTCAACACTAAAATGCAGAATCGGAGATTAACCAGATTATTTGTGAGAATACAAGATTACGAGAGATCCGCTGTATACTGAACAAAGGCTCCGTAATACACCCAATATACCTCATTGGTTGGCCCTCCCCATCAGCCTATATTAGGTTAGGCTGCTTTATGTTTCACGGTCTCCTAAGATACACATCTTCTCTGTCCTAGACAGTTATTACATGGCCCCCCATTAAAGGACATCATGCTGGGAATTTCTTTTAAATTGCCAATTACTTAAAAACTAAACATTTTCCCTCAACCACCATAGTAGCTTTTTTGTTTTTTGCCCCATATTTCTTTAGATATCCTCTCTTAAAGGGCATGTCCATCCCCCAAACTATAATTGAACCCACTACTGTCCCCACTATAAAGTTTGAAAAAATCCATACCTTACATCCGTGCTCCTTATGGTTGTCCTGCAGTGTTTGTCCAAAGTCCAAAAAACTGAAGGGTAGTGGCTGTCTTCTTGCTTAAATGTCCCTACCTCCTGTGTTGCCCCCGGGAGAATAATGACATGCGCTGTGGAGCCCTTTTCCCCCCCTCCCACCATCGGGATCCATCCTTCTTGTGCTTTGCACTTAGTGTAAAATCCTTTTTAGGTATGATACATCCCCCTGCCCAGATCTAACCGCCATATTATTTCATTTAAAATGCATTCGGATCGGTATTTACAGCCCTTCGTTCCTGCGCCGCTTTCAGTGGCGTCAGCCGTGTCTGTGATTGGCAGCGTCTCAGCCAATCAGAGACACGGCTAACGGACCAGCCCCCGGCAAGCAGGGAGCCGGAACAAAGCGACGTGGGAGTGAAGGGCTGTAAGTATCGATCTAAATGCATTTTAAATGAAATAATATGGTGGTTGGGGGTGGGCAGAGGGGAACTTTCACATAATGAAAATTGATTTTTTTGGGTGGACATGCCCTTTAAACTTTCAGCTGTCATTCAAGTGCTGTATTATAAACACTTCCGCTTTGTGCAGTTTTACAGGCAGGGGGATACTAAGCCAGAGCAAAGCAAGTACTGGGTTGAGCGCATGCAAAAACACACACACATCTGCTAACATGTATTTAATAGAGCAAGATGAGGCAATTTGTCAGATTAGTCAGCGTAGGGTGCATGACATTGGCATGTCTCAAGTCGATAAGATTAAATCCTATTGCTTTCAAAATTCTCCTTTCAACTTTTAAAGAACTAAACTCCCCCCCCCCCCCATGGGAAAACTTTTCTGACACCTATTCATTGTAAGTTACTTCTCTGGTATGTTGCATTTACTTACATGTAAGAAGTAGATTATGTAACTAATAAGGGTTCCATGTTGTTGCCAGTACAACTCACAGCCCATGTAATCTTCAAAGAGCCTTGTGAGCATGTGCACCTATTGGTCACACCCCCTAATCTCACTATTTACTGTCATTATGCAGAAGTCTCCACACTAAAAGCCATTTGTTACCCTGCAGTTTATTTGCCAGCCAGTTGATATAACTGCCTTCTTTAGTTTTTTACTTTGGTTCGTGGCAAGAAAAAGTTTCTAAATTTACTGTTTTCTTTGTATTAGCTCTAGTATCTCAACAGGTAAATGCTCCACTTGTAGAAACACACAGCCCATACATCTGATTTTTTTTTTCTCAAAAGCTTAAAAGGAAATAAACTCCAAAGACGACTTTCGTTTATTGTATGAAAAGCAAAAGAATGTGTAAGGGGAAAAATAGATTATTTTTAAAAACAACTGTACACCGTTAAATCGTAGTGCTGTTCCGAGAGGCAGACATGATCTGTGATGCAATGATCGTCTGTCAGCTTCTAGGTAGTGATGGACACAAAACTGAACTCAAACCCGAGTTCGGGCCGAACTTTATGAGTTTGGATGAACTCGAATTGTTCAAACTAGTTCTATTTTTCGAACTCACTGTTGTATTTTCGATAAGTATCGAATTTACGGGCCGTTCGCTAACCCTCGAATGTATTGTTAGTTTTCGGTTCCCCCTTAAATGTATGGTTCATTTTCACTAACCCTAGAATGTATCGTTCGCTAACACTTGGATGTAGCCTTTGACTTTCGGTAACTCTCAAAAGTATCTTTTGGTAACCCTCAAATTTCCCGTAACCCTCGAATGTAGCTTGTGCAAACCAGACAATTGCCCAATCATGAAGTAAGAAATGTTTAAACAGGTTTTGGTGATAGTGACGTGTTCCCCAGATCATTTCCCAGGTGCCACAGCCATTTACAGTAAGTTACCATTGTTAGTTTATCTGTAAAACATCCAAACTTTTCGAACTATCACTCCCCATTGACTTTAATGGATCCGTTTTCGAACTTTCAAAGTTTTTCCAAAGTTTGAATGTTTAAAAACGGACCGAACTTTATGAAGTTCTGCCATTTCTACTTCTAGGGGGCAAGGCTGCAATTTCCCTTCTTTGAGCATGTAAAGTGTAGTGACCACTTAGACTTCCAACTAAACAAAGAGGTTATTAGTACTCACAGGTTAAGTACATAAATCAACCAACAGCCACAGCAGAGGTGAGAAATCTTGAATACTGTGCTCTGTCTATTGGGACAATGCTCTCTGAGCTCCTTTAATTCATTCATTCTGCTACAACTCCATATATACTCTCTCATGTCCCCATATTTATGTTTTCTGCCCCTTTCTCAATACTATCTCTTTTACAGACCTAATTGTAACCCCCTGCCTTCCTCTCATTCCTTTCTACCTCTGATGTGCTTTACCCCTCTATTCAGGACTGCCACTTCCATGAAGCAGGGTAAAAATCCTGCTCAAGGTATGGCGACCCTGCTCATTACAAGCCACCATTGACGTCCACCGCCGTTATGCATACGCCATGGATTTAGGTGTAGTAAGTGTTGATTGTTTGAATCTCCATTGATCAGTGTGTGACCTTAGGAATAGTGTAGGATCCACACAACTCACATTACTTAATAAAGATTATCTGGTCGTACCCAAACGCTGACATTCTTCTTTGGTTTGTGTCCCAGCTGCTGACAGAATGGCCTGAGATACTCCTGTAAAATGATATTACACTAATGGTTAATGTTGAACAACAGACATGAATAAGAATATTTACTATCTGGGATAACCTTTTTGCCATCATGTCCGCACTTGGAAATCTAAGCAGAATGTGAGACTGGCTGCACATTTCCCGAGCCATTAACACAGAATGATGGCGGCTCTGGGGTTGATACAATATATGGAACAGACAAGTGACGGCCCTGGGGTTGATATGTAAGCAGAGCAGTGTCCATGGTGAGGCTGTGCAGAGCTTATAAGTGTCGCAGACACTACAAGGAGGCAGTGAGTAAGGAAGTGTGGGGGTAGTTATTAGCACTCACTAAACATTAATAATTTAGTAACAAAGCAAGCACAGATAACTGCGAGTATCACCATTTTACTTCTCTCACATTGTAGTTTCAGAAAATGTAAAGTTGTTTCAGTGAGTATGGCCACACTGCAACGTGTGCACCGGAAGCGCTCATGTTTCTGGTGCACAATCAGAGCGCATTTGATTGCGCAAAACAATTGCTCCGATTAACAGATCTCAGAGGAGCACACCTAGTGTAGCCACAACAATCGGGCCACAGTAGTGTGCGCTTTACCTAGGTTATCCCACAACATCGGGCCACAGTATGTGCGCGCTTACCCTAGTGTAGCCACAACAATCGGGCCACAGTAGTGTGCGCTTTACCTAGTGTAGCCACAACAATCGGGCCACAGTAGTGTGCGCTTTACCTAGTGTAGCCACAACAATCGGGCCACAGTAGTGCGCGCTTTACCTAGTGTAGCCACAACAATCGGGCCACAGTAGTGCGCGCTTTACCTAGTTAGCCACAACAATCGGGCCACGTAGTGCGCGCTTTACCTAGTGTAGCCACAACAACGGGCCCAATAGTGCGCGCTTTACCTAGTGTAGCCACAACAATCGGGCCACAGTAGTGCGCGCTTTACCTAGTGTAGCCACAACAATCGGGCCACAGTAGTGTGCGCTTTACCTAGTGTAGCCACAACAATCGGGCCACAGTAGTGCGCGCTTTACCTAGTGTAGCCACAACAATCGGGCCACAGTAGTGCGCGCTTTACCTAGTGTAGCCACAACAATCGGGCCACAGTAGTGCGCGCTTTACCTAGTGTAGCCACAACAATCGGGCCACAAGTAGTGCGCGCTTACCTAGTGTAGCCACAACAATCGGGCCACAGTAGTGTGCGCTTTTTAATAGGTGATGTGTATTGCGAATTGCAGACATGTTATTTTTAATGTTAATCTGAAATAGACGGATCTGCACTGCATTCCATCGAGATTTCCCAACGCATGCGATTACCATGTTTGATCAGTTTCTGTCAAAATTGCATAATACACGTCTATGGAAGCGGATAGAAATCAATAGGCCATGCGATTTTTATATGGTGCATTTTTACCCATAATCCGCTGGGTAATGCAAAGCAGATAGTAGCAGACACAAGCGCACAACACTTTTTTGTGCATTATAGCGTGGCCTCATTTTGTGATTCATTTGTGATCCTCTATCACAATGCATGTGATACCACTGTGCTGCTTTGCTACCTCCTCCAGCCATTGCCGTGTTCTGAGCATACATGGTCTGGAATCAAAAGCCTTGCATGCACAGAACAAGTTGTTGCTGAAGGGAAAATATTAGGAACAACAGTGACATCGTGTGGCAAGGAGCTGTTACTACAGTTGCACGTCACCTTTAGAGCCTAGGAAGCTAGAGGTTATTCTTAAAGCTGGAAAAAACAAAACATGTTGGGCAGTGTGACTACCGATATTTATAACCAAATATTCCAAGGAAGACTTAATATATATATATATATATGTTCTCATTCTAACAGGCTGTATCTCAGTAGCAGTTTAAAATAAAAAGGCAAGTAATTAAGACGAACATGGACACCATATAAGTAGTTTTCAGCCTTTGCATCCCCTTTAAATTAAGGTTGCCACCTTTTCCTTTAAAATCAGATCACGTATGAACTCTACACGCCACAGTGATAAGTACCATTGTATTACATACATGCTGTATGGCTACACTGAAATCAATGCAGCCTTCTAATGGACATGCTAACCAGATGATCATGTAGATGTCATATGTGCACGGGGTTTTAAAGGGCAAGGTTGTGACCCTGCTTTCTGTTCCGACACAGTTATACAAATTGCAAGAACATAATTCACCCAATATACTTACCAAATGTCTGGTTCAGGGTATAATTATTCAGGTTTACTATGGCATCCACATCTTCCTTGGTTATGTCCCCAAGCTTTAGTTGTATTTGTACCGTGCCTATGAACAGCTCATTCATGGTCTTTCTTCTGCTTGACGTCTGGGGGGTTGTGACTTAAACACCTACAAGCAGAGGGGGAAATAAACACCAGCAATAACGTACCTACCCTCCAACTATCCCTTTAAATAGGTACCACATTGAGAAATACATTACACAGAGCACAGTTAAGATCATGTGCACTTTATGATCCTCTCCCTGCAGCTATGCATTATTTGGTTTTTAAATTGTAGATTTGAAATGGGTTATGTTGGCGGGTATGAACATGTAGAGTCTCTTGGCGAACCCTAAAAAATATTTCTCGGGCTAAATTTTAATTTTGACCTTAGTTCTCCTTTAATACCATACCTACATTCCCTTTTAATAGAGACACTATTGAGAAATGCATTGCTCAGAGCTGTGCTAAGATCAGGTTCTCTTCATTATCCTCCCTCTGCAGCTCTGTACTATGGCGTTCCCACTAGCATAGTTATTAAAGGGGGAATTTTGGGGGGGGAATGTAGCAACATCACCTTTAACAAGCAGGAAATACATCCCTTTACATGAGTGCAGTAGTTTTACCAAGTCACATTAAGTGACCAGATTTCTACTTTTGTCAGGAGAGATTACCATATGGTAAAACAATAGACTATCACATTCCCATGCACCAAGCCATAACCAGTTACACAAATAGATCAGTCCGGTTACTTCCAGTCACTAAGTGATGTTGTGCTTTGTTAGTAATTCCTCCCTACACGTGATTGATTGGTTATTCTATTCCCCAGTGGTTTCTTACCTACATTTGTTAAGTTGTAACCAGTAAATTCATCTCCTGGGTCGGCTTTTATATGGGAACCAGACTGAGCAGGGTGGGGCTAACTCCCAATTCTTAGGCCTTTTGCAATGATTCCAGGTGACTGACCAGTTTATTGTGTTCAGCTGGGGCGGTGTTAAGTCTCTTTTCTGGGTTTGAGAAGGAAAATAAATGTCATTGAGATTAACAGCCTGTTACCATGAATTGGTTTGTGAGTAAAACTGAACTAGACTGTGCCTTGAACAAGCAGTTTAATGCATTCCCTCCAACACCACCCCTTTAATAGTTACAGTTGTATTACCAACATACAGGTCTATGTAACAAACGTTCTTATTGTTAAAAAAATGCAGATTTTGCCCCAACCAATCAGATGTTATTTACCATTTAAAAGCTAACATCTGATTGGTTGGGGCAAAATTAGCACCATAAGTACTTTTGTTACAAAGGCCTGATAGTGCAGGAGGAGGATTATAAAGTGGACCTGATCTTAGCACAGCTCTGTGCAATGGGTTTCTCTATAGTGCATCTATGAATATGAATGTAGAGTAGGATATTGAGTCTGGGTGTATGATAGAGACATTATAACATATTGTGTGTAATGATGGTAATTTATTAGCTCTGGATTATTAGCTAAAAAGTTTCAACACTTTCCTGTTTGATGGATTTGTTTTGCAATGAGTTTGCGTTTGAGAAACAAACCATTGGAATAAGTGGTCCCTTACTGAGAATGCAGTGTTTACTCCTTCCAGTATATACACAATAGTGTTTTTCTTCATTGTACGTCGGTACACAACTGAGGAAGCAGAGGTGAGATTTATCATACGAACTAACACCGGAACTATTGTAGACAAATAGTATCTAGATTCACTTTTTAATTTCCCACGAGTCACTGCTGATCTTTTGTAATTAACAGGTTGTAATTTGGGAACCCGGTAATAAAATGTTTAATTTAGCTAAGCCTGGGTAATTTGGTTTGTGATCTGCACTGTGCATTCCAGTGCCTGGCAATATAGTCACGCTGCCTGCGTTGCATTCCTGTCCAAAACTGTACCGCATGCGATCACCGTTTCCGGTGCAGACTGCATGCGTTGCATTCCTGTCCAAAACCATACTGCATGTGATCACCGTCTCTGGTGCAGACCGCATGCGTTGCATTCCTGTCCAAAACAGTACTGCATGTGATCACCGTCTCTGGTGCAGACTGCATGCGTTGCATTCCTGTCCAAAACCGTGCCGCATGCGATCACCATTTCTGGTGCAGACTGCATGCGTTGCATTCCTGTTCAAAACCATACCGCATGCGATCACCGTTTCTGGTGCAGACTGCATGCGTTGCATTCCTGTTCAAAACCATACCTCATGCGATCACCGTTTATGGTGCAGACTGCATGCGTTGCATTCCTGTTCAAAACCATACCACATGCGATCACCGTTTATGGTGCAGACTGCCTGTGTTGCATTCCTGTCCAAAACCATACCACAGGCGATCACTGTTTCTGGTGCGGACTGCCTGCGTTGCAATTTACACAATTCTACTGAAAAGCTTTGCAATAATTGCAATGCATTGCAAGGGGGCTAAGGTCACACTATGCCGGATGACAACGTACGAATCGACCACCTACACTGACATGCAATCATCCCATGCTAACGGATCGCAAGCGCTCTACAATATTAGCATGGCAGTAAGGCTAAGGCCCCACTACAACGCACTAAATTGCGCATGCAATTGCGAGCCTTATCGCACGCAATTGAGTGTGCGATTTCTGTGCGTTGTTGTGTGCTGCGCTCTGCGCATGTGTTTTTGTAATTTAATATTATAAAAACGCATGCGTTTGCGTAAAAAATGGTGCACGCAAAATGCATGCGCTAAAGCGTGCGCATCGGAAATCGTAGGATTTTTTGTGTTCCCGCGATTTCCATGTTAACCAATAACGCATGGTTAACCAATAACACACGTGCACAAATGCGCTAAAAACCCATTCGTGTGGCCTAGCCCTACTAGCAGTAATGATGGCTGCACATTATAACAGGCCTGTTAAACAGAAAGTGAAAGTTAAAGACCTGCTCAGTTCTAGTTTCTATTCTGCGTTAACACAGAGACAGGGAAGGGCTGTGCCAGGAAGTACAATATACTGTATGACTGTGTGTTATTATACTGACTAGGTAGCTCCCACCAAGAGCTGAGGATTCTTACAGTAGATAACTGAGGATTCCTGGATTACTGAGGATTCCTGGATTCCTGAAGAAGAGCTGTAACTGTGGTTGGGTAAGGATCGTTCTATTCGCTTTTACTTGTGTAACTGAACGGCCTGTTTCCAGCTTGTGTGACAAGCCAGCAGGGGTGTGTTTGGGGTGAAACCTTTATAGCTGCTCCTTTGTACCTCGGCCTTCAGTAATGTTGTATACAGTGAGATTCCCTGTGTCTGCATTATATCCCTGAGTATTTTAGTCATCCCACCTCTTCCTGAAGTCCAGGGAGTCTCCCAGGTATAAATAGCAGATCCCTGTCTCCCTGAAATACTAGAGAGTGTGTACTAAAGAGTATAAGATACAGGGGTGTAGCTGCAGGCGCCCCCCCCCGTGAGATTGGAGGCCATGCCCCTGACCCACCCCTCCCCAGACTGCTGTCCACTATCAGCTGTTTTCAAACAGCTGATTGTGGTGGCCCCTCTTACTGTCTGGGCCCCCTGCGGTCGCATGGGTGGCGGGGGAAGTGGTTATTCCACTGGTACTAGAGTGAGTATTAGAGAGTGTACTGGAGAAAATAATAAAGTGTATACTAGAAAGCGTATTAGATAGTGTACTAGAGAGTGTAATAGAGAGAGTATTAGTGTACTAGGTATGGTAGCAGAGAAAGTATTAGATGGTGTACTAGAGAGGGTATTAGTGTACTAGGGAGTGTTCTAGAAAGGGTATTAGATACTGTACTAGGTATGGTACTAGAGAAAGTACTAGAGGGTGTTCTAGAGAGAATATTAGATATATGTAGGGTTATTCAGTAAACGTTTCTTATCGTTTAAAATGGTGCTAATTTTGCCCCAACTAATCAGATATTAGCTTTCAAATGTTAAATAAGATCTGATAGGTTGGGGCAAAATTAGCACCATTTTAAACGATAAGAACTTATTAGATAGTGTACTAGGTAGGGCACTAGAGAGGGTATTAGAGAGTGTACTAGGTAGGGTACTAGAAAGGGTATTAGAGAGTGTACTAGGTAGGGTACTAGAGAGGGTATTAGAGAGTGTACTAGGTAGGGTACTAGAGAGGGTATTAGAGAGTGTACTAGATAGGGCACTAGAGAGGGTATTAGAGAGTGTACTAGGTAGGGTACTAGAGAGGGTATTAGAGAGTGTACTAGGTAGGGCACTAGAGAGGGTATTAGAGAGTGTACTAGGTAGGGCACTAGGAGGGTATTAGAGAGTGTACTAGGTAGGGTACTAGGAGAAGGGTTATGAGGGGTTACTAGGTAGGGCATAGAGGGGATTAGAGAGTGTACTAGATAGGGCACTAGAGGAGTATTAGAGAGTGTAGTAGGTAGGGTACTAGAGAGGGTATTAGAGAGTGTACTAGGTAGGGCACTAGAGAGGGGTATTAGAAAGTGGATAGGTAGGGCTAGAGAGGGTATTAGAGAGTGTACTAGGTAGGGTACTAGAGAGGGTATTAGAGAGTGTACTAGGTAGGGCACTAGAGAGGGTATTAGAGAGGGTAATAGGTAGGGTATTAGAGAGTGTACTAGGTAGGGTACTAGAGAGGGTATTAGAGAGTGTACTAGGTAGGGCACTAGAGAGGGTATTAGAGAGTGTACAGGTAGGGCACTAGAGAGGGTATTAGAGTGTGTACTAGGTAGGGTACTAGAGAGGGTATTAGAGGGTGACTAGGTAGGGCACTAGAGAGGGTATTAGAGAGTGTACTAGATAGGGCACTAGAGAGGGTATTAGAGAGTGTACTAGATAGGGCATTAGAGAGGGTATTAGAGAGTGTACTAGGTGAGGTACTAGAGAGGGTATTAGAGAGTGTACTAGGTAGGACATTAGAGAGGGTATTAGAGGTGTACTAGAGAGGGTATTAGAGAGTGTACTAGGTAGGGTACTAGAGAGGGGATTAGAGAGTGTACTAGATAGGGCACTAGAGAGGGTATTAGAGAGTGTACTAGGTAGGGTACTAGAGAGGGTATTAGAGAGTGTACTAGGTAGGGCATTAGAGAGGGTATTAGAGAGTGTACTAGGTAGGGCACTAGAGAGGGTATTAGAGAGTTTACTAGGTAGGGCATTAGAGAGGGTATTAGAGAGTGTACTAGGTAGGGACTAGAGAGGTATAGAGAGTGTACTAGGTAGGGCACTAGAGAGGGTATTAGAGAGTGTACTAGGTAGGGTTATTGAGAGGGTATTAGGAGTGTACTAGTAGGGCATTAGAGAGGGTATTAGAGAGTGTACTAGGTAGGGTATTGAGAGGGTATTAGAGAGTGTACTAGGTAGGGTATTGAGAGTATACTAGGTAGGGCACTAGAGAGGGTATTAGAGAGTGTACTAGGTAGGGCATTAGAGAGGGTATTAGAGAGTGTACTAGGTGGGCACTAGAGAGGGTATTAGAGAGTTTACTAGGTAGGGCATTAGAGAGGGTATTAGAGAGTGTACTAGGTAGGGTACTAGAGATGTTATTAGAGAGTGTAGTAGGGCACAGAGAGGGTATTAGAGAGTGTACTAGGTGGGGATTGAGAGGTATTAGAGAGTGTACTAGGTAGGGTACTGAGGGTATTAGAGAGTGTACTAGGTAGGGTATTGAGAGTATATAGGTAGGGTACTAGAGAGGGTATTAGAGAGTGTACTAGGTAGGGTATTGAGAGGGTATTAGAGAATGTACTAGGTAGGGCACTAGAGAGGGTATTAGAGAGTGTACTAGGTAGGGTATTGGAGGGTATTAGAGAGTGTACTAGGTAGGGCACTAGAGAGGGTATTAGAGAGTGTAATAGGTAGGGTATTGAGAGGGTATTAGAGAGTGTACTAGGTAGGGCACTAGAGAGGGTATTGAGAGTGTACTAGGTAGGGCACTAGAGAGGGTATTAGAGAGTGTACTAGGTAGGGCACTAGAGAGGGCATTAGAGAGTATACTAGGTAGGGTATTGAGAGGGTATTAGAGAGTGTACTAGGTAGGGCACTAGAGAGGGTATTAGAGAGTGTACTAGGTAGGGTATTGAGAGGGTATTAGAGAGTGTACTAGGTAGGGTATTGAGAGTATACTAGGTAGGGCACTAGAGAGGGTATTAGAGAGTGTACTAGGTAGGGCACTAGAGAGGGTATTAGAGAGTTTACTAGGTAGGGCATTAGAGAGGGTATTAGAGAGTGTACTAGGTAGTAGGTACTAGAGATGGTATTAGAGAGTGTACTAGGTAGGGCACTAGAGAGGGTATTAGAGAGTGTACTAGGTAGGGTATTGAGAGGGTATTAGAGAGTGTACTAGGTAGGGTACTAGAGAGGGTATTAGAGAGTGTACTAGGTAGGGTATTGAGAGTATACTAGGTAGGGTACTGAGAGGGTATTAGAGAGTGTACTAGGTAGGGTATTGAGAGTGTACTAGGTAGGGCACTAGAGAGGGTATTAGAGAGTGTACTAGGTAGGGTATTGAGAGGGGGTATTAGAGAGTGTACTAGGTAGGGCACTAGAGAGGGTATTAGAAAGTGTACTAGGTAGGGTATTGAGAGGGTATTAGAGAGTGTACTAGGTAGGGCACTAGAGAGGGTATTGGAGAGTGTACTAGGTAGGGTATTGAGAGGGTATTAGAGAGTGTACTAGGTAGGGCACTAGAGAGGGCATTAGAGAGTGTACTAGGTAGGGTATTGAGAGGGTATTAGAGAGTGTACTAGGTAGGGCACTAAAGAGGGTATTAGAGAGTGTACTAGGTAGGGTGTTGAGAGGGTATTAGAGAGTGTACTAGGTAGGGTACTAACTAGAGAGAGTGTTAGAAAGTGTACTAGAGGGGGTCTGGAGCATACAAATTGCTTTTTCTCATTGTAGATATATCAGAAATGTTGTTTTTATATATCTGGCGTTTAAATTATGATTAGTACTACACACAGTTACCTATATATTCATTCTTATGATTTATAATGTAATGTTATTCACTATATATTGATTATTGAGAGGGATAGTACAGGGAACCTTTCCCCATCAGTGTTGTTATGTGTTATAATGATTGGAATGTATTGGAAGATGTTTGCATCCAAGCCCTACCTGAGGTTCAGAGAGTCTAGGAGATCCCTGACTCCCCAGAATTACATTCAATCTCCCTGAATTTTCTTTTTTAAAGGTCCTTTCAGTGCTTCCTGCAAGTCTGTTTGGATTGCCGGTATGAGTGCGTGTGAAACCGACCGTGAGAAGTTGGAAGCAGAGCTACAGACATGGAAGGTACATGTTTTACATTACAGAAAGTGATGTTACCTTGGATATAAAGTAATACCTTTTATTGGCTAGCTATAATGATTGAAGATGCAAGCCTTCCAAGCACTTAAAGCTTTGTAAAGACGTACGATTCTGTCCATGACCCCAACGCACGTTCACGCGTGTGACAAACAGCTGTTCACCATGGCGGATTAAGGAACAACCCCCTTCCGAACGTAAACATGTGCACAATTATCGGCTGTTCGGTGCGGGTATCCGTCGTGGTCTTGGACAGAATCCTAGGTCTGTATGAAGCTTTAGGCTTCTTCCTCAGGCATGATACGATACTGAATTTTGTAAAGCACTCTATTTTATACATACTAGAACAAAGACTTTCTGACATTATATAGTAGATAATGCACCCCCTGCTGTAAATTATAAGGATATTAGAAGTCACCGAGGAGTTCCGTGACCATATAAGGCCATATAAGGCCGCAGAACTCCAGGGGACATCTAATATCCAAATAATTTTATGTAGGGGGTGCATTATTATCTGGCCTCTGTGCAGGAATGGGGTGGAGGGATAGGAATAACCCACTGTCATTTATTCCTATCCTTCCCCCCTTCTCACTTCCTCCACCTTCACTTCTACTTTCAGTTCCATTGGCTGCCACTAAGTTCAGCGTCTCCTGCACCACTCTAGATGGCGCAGCTCCTCCTGTCAGTTTTACATCCTGTAGAGTGCTGAGCTATTGAGCAAGTGATTCGGAATTCACTCGTGCGATAGTTCAGTACTGTGCAGGAAGAGGAGACGCTGAACTTAGTGTCAGCCAATGGAACTGAAGAGAGAACGAAGGGGAGAGAAAACAGAGGTGAAGGAAGCGAGACAACTTATAATTAGCGCGCTACTACGTATATAAGGAAATAATCGTACTGTGGGGTCTTCACTTTCATCAAAGGCTAACACAGTACAATTCTCTACTAACAGTAAAGAAATATTTTTTTAAGGTAAAATAAATTCTGTCCCGCAGGCTACATAATCCCCATCTCCCCCTGTAAGTCTATAGGATTATATAAGTTTATGGGGAAGATGCAATTTCCCTTTCGCAACCTGCACTAGTAACCACTTGCGGTTATTGCGTTGTGTGAATACGAGTGGTAAGTTGCACGGATTGGAAAAGCTTTCATTTTGGTGCAAAAAAGTGCAAAAATCATTTCCTAATTTATTGCATCACTTCCACAGTGATATTTCCAAAAGTCTTTGACAATGGCTCATGCAATGCATCTTACCAAGCTTCCTGATATCGATTTTCTATTGGTTATCCTGCCCTATATATCCTTTACCGAGCACCAGTTAGGAATAGTTATGGGCCTGTGAACTCTCCGCCACATACTATTTCAGCCCATGTACGTGGCAGGATCATGATAATCCAGATGTGAGGAATTTCACCACAGAAACAACATGGGAACTGGTAAAGAATGTTGAGGCTTTATAGATCTTTCAGCAGGACATTCCCACATGTTACACAATTAATGGACCCTAAACGTGGAACAATGGGCCCTCTTGTAAAAGCTTTTCTTAGCCCTCACGTTTATACAAATGTCTGACAGACGCTTACCCTTTAATCTCCCTTTACATGGAACTGTATTTTCTACCTAAGGACAAACTTTCCGAAGCCGAAAGGCACAAGACGGATTTATTAATCAGAAGACTTGATGCGGAGGAGAAAAAGAACAAAGCACAGCAGGACCTGGAGAGCTTGATGGACAAGAAAAGAAAAATAGAAGAGGAGAAATGTAAAATAAAGGAAACCTATGAGGTAAGACAAACCATTAGGACTTACAGGCTCATCATAGCATCGTAGCCAGGATTGGTGATTATAATATTTTGTATTTGTTGCTTAATTAGAAACGTTCCAATGAAAGCGAATAACTCCCAGAACTCTGTATATAGGTGAATCTTAGGTGATACCTCTTTGGCCTTTACCCTGCAGGCCTACCAACTTAGAATCCAAGCAAGATAGTCAAGAGGTGCCCACTGCGTCAAGTGCACTTCCAACTTTTGTTGTGTCATAATCTACACACAATGTTTGGTGGAGCAGTTTGTGCACATCTTGACAATTTTGTGCACATCTTGTATTGTAAACTGTTGGGATTAAACTTCCCCATCAGGTGTTTTGCCTTTGTAGTTCCCACAGATGTTACCATATCCTGATACAATACTGCTATTTCAAAGCAGCCCACCAGGCTTCACCTGATTTTAAATGCCAGGCAGCATCACCTCGGCTTCAGAGGATGTATGCCTTGGGTTTATTGGAAGGGAAGAGGGCTTAGCTGGTACCTGCTAGTCCTGTCATAATCCTCCCACCCAGAGAAGCTAATAAAACAGTTTATTACAGAACCGTTCTACTGTATAGTGCAGACTGCTAGGAAGGCTTCTCCCATGGCCAGCTGTGTACTGGCACTCTTCAATTGGACCAATTAGCATGCACAGAAACCCAGATGTGTACAGGTGTTTGGCTGGTTCAGGAGCCAGGAAAACAGTACTGTACTGGCAAAAAAGTATATGGATTGGGTACTTAACTCTCAGCATGCCTTGGTTGCATTCTGCAAATATGTACCTTATCTGTGATTAAACCAAAGGGGAACATCATTGGGAAATGGTTCTAAAGATCACGGTCACTGGGACTTGTCTACTGTCTATGGCACCATCCCAACTGACGGTGTCATTTGCTCTCCCGGCATTAACCAGAGATTTGTCTCATTTCTTTCCTTTATCTTCTGCCCATTGATAGAAAGAGAGGGACGATCTGCAGAGAAGTAATTCTGAGCTAAAGGCGCAGATACAGGAGCTGGAACAGATTTTAAAGTCAGAGGAAGACTCTTTGGAAAAGATGAAGGAGGGTTTAAAGGTAAATTAAAGGGATAATTCATATGGGAGTAGATGGCAAAATAATGATGGCTTCTCCCAGGGTTCTCCTGCAGTTGAATATTCACACACACACGTGTATATATATTTCTCTGGACACCATCATAAAGTCATCCCAATTGGTTAGGAGTGTGAGATAAAGTGATTCGATTGTAAATTCTTTGGGGAAGAGCGTCTTGTGGCACAGGGCCTAACCAGTGGAAAGACACGTTCTGCGAGAAGCGATTTTTCCCATTGGTTAGATCCCAGACTGAGGTGGGGGCGGAGCTTAGACAATACAGTTGTTGTTCTATATGCCACTCAGGATAGAACTTTTGCACTACTGTATATTGTTGCTGTACATGGACCCAGTTCACCTATCTGATGAGTAGATTTATGGGATTTTAAATAACCAGAGAGGAAAGAAATATACCATATACACAATATATACACGGGCATATGTATATTTTATTTAAACAATTAACATTTCATGCATTAAAGACCCATGATAAACCTTGTTTATTTGTTTATTCTTTTTCCTTGACATTGGTGTTTATCTTCTTGCTTTAGGGTGAGATCAAAATGCCAGAAACATATATAAATTTTAAAGAACCCATGAAGGAGGACAGTGGCACCTATGACAATATTTCCCACAAGTTGCAGGTGGTTATGAATAATCCTTTTATCCTGGAAGGTGGACAGGCTCTTGTGACGTTTGAAGAGAGAGAAGGTAAAATGGCAGAAGACAAACCAGCTGCTAGAAGTCCATCAAGCTGCCTGTCAAACCTTGTACAACTCTTCCATAGAGTGGAGGATTTGGGTTACGGACTCAATTCTCCTCCCCCTTTCACCTTTTATACATTTTTAGGTCATCGTGCTATTGATGAAAGGGAGAATAAGAGTACAATGTTTGTTTATTAGCTGTTTTTTTTTTTGCTTCCTATTGATCAGCTGTTAAGTAGGGTTAAAAAGGAGGATGAAAAGTTTGGACTTGATGGACGTATATCTTTATTCAACCTCACATACTATGATTGAAGAACGGGAGGTAAGGCATAGCTCTTTAAAGGTCCAGCCCAAATATAACTTATTTTTAAAATGTTTATAACCCCCCCCCCCGAACCCCACTTTTGCAAGGTTTATACATTGCAAAAATCCCCCAGAACTTACTTACCTGACCCGGTCCCTCGCTGTCAAGTCCCCGCTCCTGTTTCAAGCAAAAACAGGAGCAGGGGACTTCTGCTCCAACCGCCGCATCAGTTCCTGGTCGCGGCTGTCAGGCGATTGGGAGTGACATCACGTCGCGCCTTAACTGACAGCCGCAACCAGGAAATGGAGCAGCTGTCAGCAGCAGCCACGGAGTAGAAGTGGCGAGGGACCGGGTCAGGTAAGCAAGTTCTGGGGGATATTTGAACTATAGGAACCTTGCGAAAGTGGGGTTTGTGGGGGTTGTAAACATTTTAAAGACAAGTTATTTTTGGGCTGAACATGCCCTTTAACCTCCCGGTCTTCCATCAATACATTAAATCAATAGTTCACTTTTCACGTGGATTATTCCTTTAATATTCACATGAAAACTCCAAAAAGTGTGTCTTGTCTATAATCCGTTTCTGTGCAGAGATATGTACGTAAACTATTGGAATTAATTTAGTCAAGAAATCTCCTGACTAAATCAATCACAGATGGGATCATTTCATTTACCGGTTTCATAGTTTGTTTTACTTACACCATCATTTAGCTCTTTCCCCCCCAGTTTTCTTAAAGGGATGGTTTATATTACATTACATGGAACTCTATGAACCACTGAATAAAAATAAATAATACAAATGGAACATGGACTTTTTGGGCACTAGACTCTAGCAACCAAATAGAGTTCCAACACCGGAGAGATGTGGAGTAAATAATATCTGCAAAGGGCTTAAAAAAAAGAAATAATGTCTATATGGACAAAACTGACCTGAAATGGCGCACAATGTATTTCCAGGGAATAATCAGGACCATTAAGTGAAATCTTCAGAAATGGGTAGAAAGTTTCTACAGAAACCTCCTAAGATCAAAAGCAATGTGAAAGGATCTCCAACCCCTATAAGCCCTCGCAGCATTACATGTGGAAATCTACACGCTAATTGCACAATCTTAAGCTAGGTACACACGATGCAATAATTCTGCCCCACCGAACGACATTTCAGTGTTTCGGACTGATTTTGGAGTGTTTCCAAATCTGACGAATGAACGATCGGACAGGTTGGAGAATCACAACTGATCGTGCGGTACTCCTATGGACCACACGATCGGTCACACCTAACTGTTGGACTGGCAGTCCTTCCTCCAGGCCGACCAGCCGAAAGCCTCGAATGGTCGGTCAGGAGGAAAGATTGCAACGTGTGTATGTACACTTAGGCTGGTTGTGCACTCTAAGCCACCTTAAAGGTCATGGGTTAATAAAGTAGTTTCAGCTGTACAGATATACAAATGGGGTTACTTGGAGGTCTCTTCCTTATTGCTTTTGATCTACACAGTATGGTATCTTTCCCCAGCACCATGAACTTTACGATAGCCAGCAGACATAGCAATATGAATTGAGCGGTGATAACCTCATCCCTTTAAATATCTCAATGGGAGGTTTTTTTATATTTCAGTTGCGGAAAGGATTCTGAGAAAGAGAAATTTCAAACTCACCATCAACGATGTAGTTGTGGAGGTGACGGCAAGTAAAGTGAATTTGGAGAAAACCCTGCAATATGAGGTAAAGACCAAAATACCGTACAAGCTACAAGCAACCTCCGAGAATGTCAAGGCTCCTCCTTGACAACACATTTTCTATTTTGTTTTTTTCTTGAGATTAACATGGACATTTCTAAAAAACGATTGTGTATCCATGATCTTCCCGTGGGAGTCCCAGATGAATACCTCAGAGAAAAACTGGAGCTGACGTTTTACAAACCCAGTATCGGTGGTGGAGAAATAGATAAAGTTCAGTTTGACAGGGAGAGAAATGTGGCAACCATTGACTTTCTTCATAATGGAGGTTTGTACCATCTTGTAATGGCCTGGGGAGACAGTAGGCCAATAAATGGAGGTTTGTACCATCTTGTAATGGCTTGGGGAGACAGTAGGCCAATAAATGGAGTTTGGTAACACTTGTAATGCCTGGGGAGACAGTAGGCCAATAAATGGAGGTTTGTACCATCTTGTAATGGCCTGGGGAGACAGTAGGCCAATAAATGGAGGTTTGTACCATCTTGTAATGGCCTGGGGAGACAGTAGGCCAATAAATGGAGGTTTGTACCATCTTGTAATGGCTTGGGGAGACAGTAGGCCAATAAATGGAGGTTTGTACCATCTTATAATGGCCTGGGGAGACAGTAGGCCATTAAAAGATGGTACAAACCTCCATTTATTGGCCTACTGTCTCCCCAGGCCATTATAAGATGGTACAAACCTCCATTTATTGGCCTGGGGAGACAGTAGGCCAATAAATGGAGGTTTGTACCATCTTATAATGGCCTGGGGAGACAGTAGGCCAATAAATGGAGGTTTGTACCATCTTATAATGGCCTGGGGAGACGTAGGCCAATAATGGAGTTTGACCATCTTGTAATGGCCTGGGGAGACAGTAGGCCAAAAAATGGAGGTTTGTACCATCTTTAATGGCTTGGGGAGACAGTAGGCCAATATGGAGGTTTGTACCATCTTGTAATGGCTTGGGGAGACAGTAGGCCAATAAATGGAGGTTTTGTACCATCTTATAATGGCCTGGGGAGACAGTAGGCCAATAATGGAGGTTTGTACCATCTTGTATAATGGCCTGGGGAGACAGTAGGCCATAAATGGAGGTTTGTACACTTTGTAATGGCCTGGGGAGACCAGTAGGCCAATAATGGAGGTTGTACCATCTTTAATGGCCTGGGAGACATAGCCAATAAATGGAGGTTTGTACCATCTTATAATGGCCTGGGAACGACATTAGGCCAATAAATGGAGGTTTGTACCATCTTAATGGCCTGGGGAGCACGTAGGCCAATAATGGAGGTTTGTACCATCTTATAATGGCCTGGGGAGACAGTAGCAATAAATGAGGTTTGTACCATCTTGTAATGGCCTGGGAGAGACTAGGCCAATAAATGGAGTTTGTACCATCTGTAATGGCCTGGGGAGACAGTAGGCCAATAAATGGAGGTTTTGTCATCTTTAATGGCCTGGGGAGACAGTAGGCCAATAAATGGAGGTTTGTACCATCTTATAATGGCCTGGGGAGACAGTAGGCCAATAAATGGAGGTTTGTACCATCTTATAATGGCCTGGGGAGACAGTAGGCCAACTAATACAAGTTTTGAGTGGGATGCCATGAAGAACTAAAAAAATAAAACTGAGACAATTAGCAGATGGGAAATGCTGTACAAGACGGACACTTTGGACTATTATAATAGTTGATAGAAAATGTTGGGGGCCAATTCCACATTTAGGAGATGGCCGACATTGTTATGTTATTAAATGCGCCGTTCTATTCATATTCCTTGTAAAAAATAAAATAAAATGTATGGTTCATTCTATCATTAAAAGGCACGATGTCCTCCATCTCCTCAAGTGAAAATCTGACTATGTCCACCTCAGCATACCGTCAGTCTGAGTCTGCAAAGCCTCCGATAACCCCTGCTTGGGCCTATGCAGGTGGGTTGGCGAGCATGCACAAATCAAAAATCGACTGGCCAAATCAATGCCACAACATCCATGATTGATGGACTGGGTGACGGATGTTTAGTTCAGGTACCTTTGAGGAGATGGTCTTGGATAAAGCGGAAGAGAAACCGTACAATCTTCAATGGTACATGTGTCTATCATAACAATATCTTGTATATTCTCGCCATTGGTGAAGCTTCTGGTTTAAAACAGCACACATATTCAGTTGTTCTTGGGGATTTTAACTCATCAGCTTAAAGTTGAACCTTGCATAGACTATTGAAATGAATAAATACAGGTAAAGGTACACTTGTGATGAATTGTATTCAGATAACGAAAGCAGAGGTTGTGTGTGTTGAATAGAGTGAACTAATGGGGGGCAATATTCTGGAGAGGAGTACTGTAGCTGTATACGGCTTCCATGGTGTTTAACCTGTTGGCTGGAACATTATAAGGTTAGATTGACTATAGACAGAGTTGTGGAAATTTTCGAAAAAGTCATGCCTGAACTGCCACAACCAATAGCTAGCATTATGCCATGCAACATTTTAGACAAATTGGAATGTACCAAGACTTTGAATTGGGTACTTCAAGATTAGGCAAAGTCAGCACTAACAGTGTCCGTCTCCAAAGGCAAGTCAATGTACTTGACCAATAATGATTTAGGGAGATTTTAATATTCTTAAAATAAGTCTTAACCCACTCTATATGTGAACAAGCATCATTTTTAGCCATGGGATTGTCTTTGCAATCAGAAACTTTTCATTGGTCGCTAATTTTTTTTTTTTTTTTTTTTTTTGAATCCTTTTATAAGGCGCCAACCAGCAATTGCTGCGTGTGTGTCCACCTGAATGATGTTCCCTATACAGACTTGTTGCGACCCAGGGTAGGATTTGTATTTGCACCGATTACAAAAAAATTCCAAGTCTGCAACAATTGTCATTTTGTGTGTCTTGCTTGACTTTATAGGTCCAAAAAAAAAAAAATGATAATATAATAGATGTATACCTTCTCTTACAGCTAATATGTATAGTTTATACCTTCTCTTACAGCTAACATGTACTAGTATACCTCTCTTACAGCTATTGTATATAATATACCTTCTCTTACAGCTATATGTATATCATACCTTCTCTTACGCTATATGTATAGTTATCTTCTCTACCGCTATATGTACTAGTTATACCTTCTCTTACAGCTATATGTCTAGTTTATACCTTCTCTTACAGCTATGTAATAGTTATATTTATACCTTCTCTTACAGGTCTTTAGCTATATGGTGTATATATATATATATATATATATACCTTCTCCTTTACAGCTATATTGTTAATATATATACCTTTCTCTTACAGCTATAATGTAATAGTTATACCTTCCTCTTACAGCTAATGTAATAGTTCTACTTCTCTTAACAGCTATATGTAATAGCTTTATACCTCCTTTACCGCTATATGTAAGTTATCCCTCCTCTTACAGCTATTGTATATATACCTTCTCGTACAGCTATAATGTGTATATAGGGGGGGGGGGGATCTATATATCTAATATACCTTCTCTTACAGCTATATGTATATATATATACCTTCCTCTTACAGCTATATGTATAGTTTATAACCTTTCTCTTACAGCTATATTTCTATTATACCCTTCTCTACAAGCTATATGTATGTTATACCTTCTCTTCAGCTATATGTATATATATTATATATATACCTTCTCTTACAGCTATATGTATAGTTTACCTCTCTTTACTAAGCTATATTATAGTTAATACCTCGTCTTACAGCATTGTATATTATACCTTCTCTTTAACAGCTATCTGTGTCATAATATATATATATATAATACCTCTCCTTACAGCTATAATGTTATATATATATATACCGTCTCTTTTACTTACAGTATATGTATAGTATCCCTTCTCTTACAGCTATATGTATCGTTATACCTTCTCTTACAAGCTATATGTATAGTTATACCTTCTTCGTACAGCTTAGTATATTATATATAATATATATCCTTCTCTTACAGCTATATTTATGTTATACCTTCTCTACAGCTATAGTATATTATACCTTTCTTACAGCTATAATGTAATATCTACATAATATATATAACTTCTCTTACAGCTTATTTAGTTAGACCTTCTCTTACAGCTATTATGTGTGTCTAGGGTGGTATTGTAGGGGTATGGGGGGGGGTATATATAGATATATATCTATAATAAAAATTATATATATATATATATATATATATATATAATATATATATATACCGTCTCTTACAGCTACTATGTATAAGTTAATAACTTCTCTAACCAGGTTATATGTATAGTAAATACCTGTCTCTTACAGCTTATATGTCTTCTATATATATATATATAATATTTAAGATATATATTATATTTACACCTCTCTTACAGCTATATGTAATAGTTTTTATCTTCTCTTACAGCTATTGTGTATTATATATATATATATATATATATATATATAATATATATTATTATATATATATATATACCGTTTCTTCACGCATATGTTATAGTTTATACCTTCTCTACATCTATATTTATTATACTTCTCTTAGCAGCTATATGTTAATATTATATTATATAATATATATATATATTATTCTTCTCTTACAGTCTATATGTATAGTTATACCTTCTCTACAGCTATATGTATAGTTAATAACCTGCTCTTACAGCATATGTATAGTTATACCTTCTCTTACAGCTATATGTATATATATATATATATATATACCTTCTCTTACAGCTATATGTATAGTTAAACCTTCTCTTACAGCTATATATATATAGCTATATAATACCTTCTCTTACAGCTATATGTATAGTTAAACCTTCGCTTACAGCTATATGTTATTCTACCTTCTCTTACCGCTATAATGTGTCTATAGATAATATATATACCTTCTCTTTACAGCTATATGTATAGGTCAGACCTTCTCTTACAGCTATAGTATGGTTATACCTTCTCTTAACAAGCTATATGTATAGTATAACCTTGCTTACACAGCTATATTTTTGTATATATATATATTATATATATATATATATATAATATATATATACATATAATCCTTCCTTACCGCATATTATTATATAGACCGCTCTTACAGCTATGTATAGTTATACCTTCTCTTACGCTATATGTAAGTTTATACCTTTCTCTTACAGCTATATGTGTGTATATATATATTACACACATATAGCTGTAGAGAATGTAATAAACATACATATATCTGTAGAGAAGGTATAACTAACATATAGCTGTAAGAAAGGTATATATATAGATATAATATATATATATATACCTTCACTCGTATTACAGCTATATGTTAGTTATACCTTTCTCTACAGCTATATGTATCCGTATACTTCTCTTACAAGTCGACATGTATATATATATATATATTATATATATATATATATATATATATATATATATATATACTTCTCTTACAGCTATATGTTATTATTATACCTTCTCTCTTACAGCTATATGTTCTATATATATATATATATATATACCTTCCTTACGCTTATTTATGTTTTATACCTTCTCTTACGCTCATCTGTATAGTTTTATACCTTTCTCTTTTTACAGCTATATGTATAAGTTTATACCTTCTCTTACGCTATATGTGTCTATATTATCAATATAATATATATTATATATATATTATATATATATACCTTCTCTTACGCTATATGTTTTATACTTAATACCTTCTCTTACAGCTATATGTGTATATATATACCTGCCTTATACAGCTTTGTGTATATATATAACCTTCTCTTACGCTATATGTAAGTGTTTTATACCTTCTCTTACAGCTATATGTATAGTTATAACTTCTCTTACAGCTGTATGTAATATATATATTATATATAGATATATATATATATATAGAACCTTCTCTTACAGCTATAGTATAGTTTATTACTTCTTTTACCGCGATATGTTATATATATTATATATAGTATATATATAATAGTATATAACTATGTAATAGAATATTTATGTTATACCTTCTCTTAACAGCGATATGTATAGTTTCCTTCCCACTTACAGCTATATGTATAGTTTTACCTTTCTCTACGCATATGTATATTTTATACCTATTCTCTTACAGCTATATGTTAATTATATACCTTCTCTTACAGCTATATGTATCGTTATACTTCTCTTATGCTATATGTATATTATCTATAATATATATATCTATATACCTTCTCTTACAGCTATAATGTTATCGTTATACTTCTCTTATAGCTATCTGTAATATATCTATATATATATATATATATATATATATATAGATCTATATATATCACTTTCTCTTACAGCTATAGGTATATATATATATATATATATAATATATAGATATATATTATAATCCCTTCTCTTACAGCTATATTTAGAGTTATCCCTTCTCTTACAGCTATATGTATATATATATATATATACTTTCTTTACACTTATGTTAGTTTACCCTCTCTTATATAGCTAATCGTGTATATATATAGGAGACAGTAGGCCAATAAATGGAGGTTTGTACCATCTTGTAATGGCTTGGGGAGACAGTAGGCCAATAAATGGAGGTTTGTACCATCTTGTAATGGCCTGGGGAGACAGTAGGCCAATAAATGGAGGTTTGTACCATCTTGTAATGGCCTGGGGAGACAGTAGGCCAATAAATGGAGTTTGCTACCATCTTAAGGCCTGGGAGACAGTAGGCAATAAATGAGGGTTGTACCATCTTATAATGGCATGGGGAGAACAGTAGGCCAATAAATGGAGGTTTGTACAATTCTTAATGGCCTGGGAGACAGTAGGCCAATAAATGGAGGTTTGTACCATCTTATAATGGCCTGGGGAGACAGTAGGCCAATAAATGGAGGTTTGTACCATCTTATAATGGCCTGGGGAGACAGTAGGCCAATAAATGGAGGTTTGTACCATCTTATAATGGCCTGGGGAGACAGTAGGCCAATAAATGGAGGTTTGTACCATCTTGTAATGGCCTGGGAGACAGTAGGCCAAAAATGGAGGTTTGTACCATCTTGTAATGGCCTGGGGAGACAGTAGGCCATAAATGGAGGTTTGTACCATCTTATAATGGCCTGGGGAGACAGTAGGCAATAAATGGAGGTTTGTACCATCTTAATGGCCTGGGGAGACAGTAGGCCAATAAATGGAGGTTTGTTACCATCTATAATGGCCTGGGAGACAGTAGGCCAATAAATGGAGGTTTGTACCATCTTTTAATGGCCTGGGGAACAGCAGGCCAATAAAGGAGGTTTGTACCTCTTGTAATGGCCTGGGGACAGTAGGCCAATAAATGGAGGTTTGTACCATCTTTTAATGGCCTGGGGAGACAGTAGGCCAATAAATGGAGTTTTACCATCTTTAATGGCATGGGGAGACAGTAGGCCAATAAATGGAGGTTTGTACCATCTTATAATGGCCTGGGGGACAGTAGGCCAATAAATGGAGGTTTGTACCATCTGTTAATGGCCTGGGAGACAGTAGGCCAATAAATGGAGGTTTTGTACCATCTTATATGGCCTGGGGAGACAGTAGGCCAATAAATGGAGGTTTGTACCATCTTTATAATGGCCTGGGAGAAGTGGCCAATAAATGGAGTTTGTACCATCTTGTAATGGCCTGGGAGACAGTAGGCCAATAAATGGAGGTTTGTACCATCTTGTAATGGCTTGGGGAGACAGTAGGCCAATAAATGGAGGTTTTGTACCATCTTATAATGGCGGGGAGAAGTAGGCCAATAATGGAGGTTGTACCATCTTATAATGGCCTGGGGAGACAGTAGGCCAATAAATGGAGGTTTGTACCATCTTATAATGGCCTGGGAGACAGTAGGCCAATAAATGGAGGTTTTTGTACCATCTTATAATGGCCTGGGGAGACAGTAGGCCAATAAATGGAGGTTTGTACCACTTATAAGGCCTGGGGAGACAGTAGGCCAATAAATGGAGGTTTTGTACCATCTTTTAATGGCCTGGGGAAGACAGTAGGCCAATAAATGGAGGTTTGTACCATCTTGTAATGGCGTGGGAGACAGTAGGCCAAATGGAGGTTTGTACATCTTATAATGGCTGGGAGACAGTAGGCCAATAAATGGAGGTTTGTACCACTTTATGGCTGGGGAGGACAGTAGGCCAATAAATGGAGGTTTGTACCATCTTTATGGCCTGGGGAGACAGAGGCAATAAATGGAGGTTTGACCATCTTGTAATGGCCTGGGGAGACAGTAGGCCATAAATGGAGGTTTGTACCATCTTGTAATGGCCTGGGGAGACAGTAGGCCAATAAATGGAGGTTTGTTACCATCTATAATGGCCTGGGGGGGACAGTAGGCCATAAATGGAGGTTTGTACCATCTTATAATGGCCTGAGGGAGACAGTAGGCCAATAAATGGAGGTTGTACCATTTAAATGGCCTGGGAGGACAGTAGGCCAATAAATGGAGGTTTGTACCATCTTGTAATGGCCTGGGGAGGAAACGCGGCCAATAAATGGAGGTTGTACCATCTTGTATGGCCTGGGAGACAGTAGGCCAATAAATGGAGGTTTGTACCATCTTTAATGGCCGGGGGAACAGTAGGCCAAAAATGAGGTTTTTACATCTTATAATGGCATGGGGAGACAGTAGGCCAATAAATGGAGGTTTGTACCACATCTTATAATGGCCTGGGAGACAGTGGCCAATAAATCGAGGTTTGTACCCATCTGTAAGGCCTGGGGAGACAGTAGGCCAATAAAGGAGTTGTAAATCTTATAATGGCCTGGGGAGACAGTAGGCCAATAAATGGAGGTTTGTACCATCTTATAATGGCCTGGGGAGACAGTAGGCCAATAAATGGAGGTTTGTACCATCTTATATTGGCCTACTGTCTCCCCAGGCCATTATAAGATGGTACAAACCTCCATTTATTGGCCTACTGTCTCCCCAAGCCATTACAAGATGGTACAAACCTCCATTTATTGGCCTACTGTCTACCCAGGCCATTACAAGATGGTACAAACCTCCATTTATTGGCCTACTGTCTCCCCAAGCCATTACAAGATGGTACAAACCTCCATTTATTGGCCTACTGTCTCCCCAGGCCATTTAAAAAGATGAAAAACCTCCATTATGGCCTACTGTTCCCCAGGGCCATTACAGAGGTACCAAACTCCATTTTATTGGCTAGCTGTTCCCCAGGCCATTAAATGGTACAAAACCTACCATTATTTGCTAACTGTCTCCCCAGGTCATTATAAGTATGGTTACAAAACCTCCATTATTAGGCCTACGGTCTCCCCAGGCCATTGATAAGATGGTTACAAACCTCCATTTAATTTGGCCTAATGTCTTCACCCAGGCCATACAAGCATGGTACAAAACCCTCCATGGTTTATTGGACCTATGTCTCCCCAGGCCATTACAAGATGGTACAACCTCCATGTATTGCCTTCCTGAAGTCTCCCCTAGGCTACAGAAGATGGTTACAAAACCTCCATTTATTGCCCTACTGCTCTCCCCAGGTCCCTTATAAGATGGTGAACAAACCTTCACCCTTTTTGCCTACTCTGTCTCCCCAGGCCATGATAAGATGGTACAACCAACCTCCTTTATTTATTTGGTCCTGCTGTTCCCTCCAGGCCATTACAAGATGGTACAAACCTCCATTTATTGGCCTACTTATGTCCTCCCCAGCCATTACAAGATGCGTACAAACCTCCATTTATTTGGCTACTGTCTCCCCAGGCCATTACTAGAGATGGTCACAACCTCATTTATTGGCCTTACGTCTCCCAGGCCATTACAAGATGGACTAAACCCTCATGCCATTTTATTGGCTAGCTGTCTCCCCAGCATTACAAAGATGGTACAACAACTGTCCATTTTTTGGCCTACTCTGCTCCTTCCAGGCCATACACGATGGTAACAACCTCCACTTTATTTGGCCTACTGCTTCTCCCGAGCTGGCCTTAAAAGATGGTAGTCAACCTCCATTTTAGTTGATTTGCCTTACTTGTCTCCCCAGGCATTTAAGATGGTATTAAAACTCCTGCTTTATTGGGCCTTACTGTCTCGCGCCAGCCAGTTCAAAGATGGTCCAAAGCCCTCATTTATTGGCCTACTTTCTCCCAGCCCATTACAGTATGTGTACAAACCTGCCACTTTATTGGCCTACGGTCTCCCCAGGGCCATTAAAAGATGGTACAAAACCTCCATTCTTGGCCTACTGTCTCCCAGGCAGGTTACACCAGAATGGTACAAACCTCCATTTATTGGCCTAACTGTCTCCCAGATCATTACAAAGATGGTACCAAACTCCTTAATGGCCACGTCCTTATCGCATTAGGGTAGTCCTATGCTACGTCCTCCCCAGCCTTAAAGAGGTCCCCATTTAGCCTAAACGTCTCACAAGCGTAGTGGTCCTTTAGGCAGTCCCCGGCATACTGTCACCAATTTATTGATTCTCCAGGCCATAAAGAGGTAACCTCCAAGAGTTCTTGTGCCACATTTCCTCTCCTGTCAAACTGAACTTTAATCTATTTCTCCACCACCGGATATGGGTTGTAAAACGTCAACTCCAGTTTCTTACTCTGAGGTATTCATCTGGGACTCCCACGGGAGAAAAGATCATGGATACACCAATCGTTTTTTTAGAATTCCATTGTTAATCTCAAAGAAAAAAACAAAATAGAAAAGGTGTTGTCAAAGGAGGAGCCTGACATTCTCCGGAGGTTGGTTGTAGCTTGTACGGTATTTTGGTCATTTATCCCTACATATTGCAGGGGGTTTTCTCTCCTCTTTTCCTCCAAATTCAACTTTACCTTGCCTTGTAACCTCCACAACACATCGTTTGATGGGGAGTTTGAAATTTCTCTTTCTCATAATCCTTTCCGCCAATAAACAATGAAATTAAAAAAACCTCCATTGAGATAGTTAAGGGTGAGGTTATCAATACCCTCATTAATAGTGCTATTCTGCTGGCTATCTGTAAAGTTCATGGTGTCTGGGGATAAGATACCATACTGTGTAGATCAAAAGCATAAGGAAGAGACCCTCCAAGAACCCCATTTTATACGTACGCCTTGACTCACTTGATACTTCTTCAACTCCATGACCTGTAGGTGGCTTAGAGGGCACAAAACCCAGCCTAAGTGTACATACACACGTGCACATCTTTCCTCCTGCGCGACCATTCGAGGCTTTCGGTCTGGTCGGCCTGGAGGAAGGACTGCCAGTCACAACAGTTAGGTGTGACCGATCGTGTGGTCCATAGGAGTACCCGCACGTCAGTTTGATCTTCTCCAACCGTCCGATCGTTCATTCGTCAGATTTGGAACAGCTCCAAAATCAGTACGAAAACACCTGAATGTGGCGTTCGGTGGGGCAGAATTATTGCATCGAGTTGTACCTAGCTCTAGATCTGTGGCAATTTGAGCGTGTAGATTTCCACATGTAATGCTGGCGAGGGCTTATAGGGGTTGAGACCTTTCAAATTGCTTGTTGATCTTAGGAGGTTTCTGAGAAACTTGCTACCCATTTCTGAAGATTTGACTTATGTCCTGATTATTCCCTGGAAAGTACTATTGTGCGCCATTTCAGTCAGTTTTGTTCCATATAGACAATTATTTTCTTTTTTTTTAAGAAGCCCTTGAGATATTCTTTACTCCACCTCTCGTCGGTTGTTGGAAAACTCTCATTTGGTTGCTAGAGGTCTAGTGCCCAAAAAGTCCATGTACATTTGTATTATTTATTGTATTTATCAGTGGTTCATAGGAGTTCCCATGAATAGTAACCTAAAATCTCCTAATCCTTAAGAAAATGGGGGGGAAAGAGCTAAATGATGGTGTAAGTAAAAAAAACTATGAAAGCGTAAATGAAATGATACCCATCTTGATTGATTTAGTCAGGAGATTTCGTTGACTCAATTAATTCCAATAGTTTACGTACATATCTCGATCAGGAAACGGTTTATAGACAATACACACTTTTTGGAGTTTTCATGTGAAATAGCAAGGAATTAATCAACGTGAAAAGTGAACTATTGATTTATGTATGAGGAAGACGGGAGGTTAAAGTGCAGGTGTCAGCCCAAAATAACTTGTCTCATTAAAATGTTTACAAACCCCCACAAAACCACCACTTTTCGCTAAAGGTTTCTATAGTTCAAATATCCCACATAACTGCTTACATGACCCGGTGCCCTCGCCACTTTCTACTACGTCGCTGCTGCTGACGCTGCTACATTTCTGGTTGCGGGCGGTCAGTTTAAGGGCGCTACGTGAGTCACTCCCATAACTGCCTGACAGCCGCGACCGGAACTTGATGCGGCGGTTGGAGCCGAAGTCCCCCTGCCTCCTGTTTTTGCGATTGAACGTGAGCGGGCGAACTTGATCAGCGAGGGACCGGGTCAGGTAAGTAAGTTCTGGGGGATTTTTGGCAATGATTAAAACCTTGCAAAAGTGGGGTTCGGGGGGGGGTTTTTATAAACATTTTCTAAAAATAAGTTATATTTGGGGCTGGGACCTTTAAAGAGCTATGCCTTACCTCCGTTCTTCATATAGTAGTGAGGTTGAATAAAGATATACGTCCATCAAGTACCCACAACTGTTTCATCCTCCTTTATAACCCTACTTAACAGACTGATCAATAGGCAGCAAAAAAAAAAACACGCTTAATAAACAACATTGTACTCTTATTCTCCCTTTCATCAATAGCACGATGACCTAAAATGTAATAAAAGGTGAAAGGTGGGAGGAGAATGAGTCGTAACCCCAAATCGCCCACTCATAGGAAGAAGTTGTAAAGGTTTGAAGGCAGTTGATGAACTTCTAGCAGCTGGTTTGTCTTCTGTGCCATTTTAATTAAAACCCTCTCTCTTCAAAACGCACAAGAGCCTGCCACCTTCCAGGATAAAAACACAAGGATTATTCATAACCAACCTGCAAAACTTGTGGGAAATATTTCTAGGTGCCACCTGTTCCTCCTTCAGGGTTCTTTAAAATTATATATGTTTTCTGGCATTTTGTATCTCAACCCTAAAGCACTAGATGATAAACCACAATGATCAAGGAAAAAGAATAACAAATAACAAGGTTTATCAATGGTGTCTTTAATAGCATGAATGTTAATTGTTAAATAAAATATAATATGTACCGTGTATATATTGTGTATTATGGTATAGTTCTTTACTTCCCTCTGGTTATTTACAAATCCATAATTGACTAATCAATAGGGAACTGGGTCCATGTACAGCAACAATATACAGTAGTGCACAAGTTTCTATCCTAGTGGCATATAGAACAACACTGTATGTCTGCTCCGCCCTCCACCGTCAGTCGGGATCTAAACCAATGGAGACAACGCTCTTCTCGCAGAAGTGGTTCTTCACATGGTTAGGCCTGTGCCACAAGACGTCTTCCCCAAAGAACTTTACAATCGAATCACTCTTATCTCACACTCCTAACCAATTGGGATGACTTTTATGATGGTTCCAGAGAAAATCATATACCAAGTGTGTGTTGAGATCTTCAATGCAGTTCAGGAGAACCCCCTGGGAGAAGCCATCATATTTTGCCATCTAACTCCCAATGAATTATCCCCTGTTAATTTACCTTTAAACAATTAACCCTCCTTCATCTTTCCAAAGAGTCTTCCTCGGGACTTTTAAAATCTGTTCCAGCTCCTGTATCTGCGCCTTTAGCTCAGAAGTACTTCTCTGCGGCAGATCGCCCTCTCTTTCTATCAATGGGCAGAAGATAAGGAAGAGAAATTAGACAAATCTCGGTTAATTGCCGGGAGAGCAAATGACACAGTCAAGTGGGATGGTGCCATAGAAGTAGGACAAAGTCCCAGTGGACCGTGACTTTAGAACCATTCCCAATGATGTTCCCCTTTGGTTTAATCACAGATCAGGTACATATTTGCGAATGCAACCAGGCATGCTGAGGAGGTAAAGTACCCAATCCATATACTTTTTGCCAGTACAGTACTGTTTTCCTGGCCCTGAACCAGGCCAAACACCTGTACAATCTGGGTTTCTGTGCATGCTAATTGGTCCAATTGAAGGGTTGCCAGTTACACAGCTTGCATGGGAGAAGCCTTTCCTAGCAGTCTGCACTATACAGTAGAAGGTTCTGTAATAAACGTTTTTTGCTTATCTGGGTGGGAGGATTATGACAGATAGCAGGTACGCGAAGCCCTCTTCCCTTCCAATAAGACAGCATACATCCTTGAAGCCGAGGTGATTGCTGCCTGGCATTTAAAAATAAGGTGAAGCCTGGTGGGCTGCTTGAATAGCAGTATTGTATCAGGAATAGGTAACAGTGTGGGAAATCAAAGGCAAAACCCCTGGATGGGGAAGTTTAATCCAACAGTTTACAATACAAGATGTGCACAAAATTGGTCAAGATGTGCACAACTGCCCACTAAACATTGGTGTAAGATTATGACAAACAAAAGTTGGAGAGTGCACTTGACGCAGTGGGCACCTCGATATCTGCTTGGATCTAAGTTGGTAGGCCTGCAGGTAAAGGCCAAGGGTATCACCTAAGATTTCACCTATATTACAGAGTTTCTGGGAGTTATTCGCTTTCATTGGAACGTTTCTAATTAGCAACAAATACAAATATTATAATCACCAATCTGGCTACGATGACTATGATGCGCCTGTAAGTCCTAATGGTTTGTCTTACCTCATAGTTACCTTTATTTTACATTTACCTCTTCTATTTTTTTTTTCTTGTCCATCAAGCTCTCCAGGTCCTGCTGTGCTTTGTTTTCTTGGTCTCGTCCGCATCAAGTCTTCTGATTAATAATCCGTCCGGTGCCTTCGGCTTCGGACAGTTTGTCCTTAGTAGAAAATACAGTTCCCAGTAAAGGGAGATTAAAGGGTAAGGTATCTGTCAGGACATTGTATAAACGTAGGGCTAAAGAAAAGCTTTTACAAGGGGCACCATTGTTCCACGTTTAGGTCCATTAATTGTGTAACATGTTGGGAATGTCCTGCTGAAAGATATATAAAAGCCTCAACATTCTTTACCAGTACAGTTGTTTCTGTGGGTGAAATTCCTCACATTCTGGATTATCATGATCCTGCCACGACAGGGCTGAAAATAGTATGTGCGGAGAGTTCACCGGGCCCATAACTATTCCTAATGGTGCTCGGTAAAGGATTATATAGGGCAGGAGAAATCCAATAGAAAATCGATATCAGGAAGATTAGGTAAGATGCACTTGCATGGAGCCCTGTCAAAAAGGACTTTTGGAAATACACTGTGGAAAGTGATGCAATAAATGAGGAAATGATTTTGCACGTTTTTGCACCAAAATGAAAGCTTTTTCCATCCGTGCAACTTACCACTCGTATTCACACAACGCAATAACCGCAAGTGGTACTAGTGCAGGTTGCGGAAAGGAATGAATCTTCCCCATAGACTTTATATAATCCATCGACTTCCAGGGGGGAGGATGGGGATTATGTAGCCTGCGGGACAGAATTATTTACCTTAAAAAAATATTTCTTTACTGTTAGTAGAGAATTGTACTGTGTTAGCTTTGATGAAAGTGAAAGACCCCCACAGTACGATTATTTTCCTTATATAGAGTAGCGCGCTAATATAAGTTGTCTCGCTTCCTTCACTCTGTTTTCTCTCCCTTCGTTCTCTATTCGGTCCATTGGCTGACACTAAGTTCAGCGTCTCCTTTTCCTGCACAGTACTGAACTTATCGCCACGAGTGAATCCGAATCACTTTGCCTCAATAGCTCGCACTCTACGGAGGTAAAAACGACAGAGGAGCTGCGGCCATCAGAGTGGTGCCGGAGAGCTGAATGAATTAGTGGCAGCCAATGGAAACTGAAAGTAGAAGTGAAGGTGGAGGAAGTGAGAAGGGGGGAAGGATAGGAATAAAATGACAGGTGGGTTTATCCTATCCCTCCAACCATTCCTGACACAGAGGCCGTAATAATGCACCCTACATAAATTATTTGGATATTAGAGGTACCCTGGAGTTCTGCGGCCTTATATGGCCTTATATGGTCACGGAACTCCTCGGGAACTTCTAATATCCTTATAATTACAGCAGGGGGTTGCCTGATCTACATAGATGTCAGAAAGTCTGTGTTATAGGATGTATAAAAATAGAGTGCTTTACAAAATTCAGATCGATCATGCCTGAGGAAGAAAGCTAAAGCTTCATACAGAACTAGGATTCGGTCCAAGACCAAGGGCGGATTACCCGCACCGAACAGACGATAATTGTGCACATTGTTAAGTTCGGAAGCGGGGTTGTTTCCTAATCGCCATGGTGACACCCCGATGTTTGTACACGAGTTATGACGGCGTTGGTCATGGACAGATGTAAGTCTTTACCAAAGCTTTAAGTCGCTTTGGAAGGCTTGCATCTTCAATCATATAGATAGCCAATAAAAGGTATTACTTGATATCCAAGGTGGTTGGAAAACATCCTTTCTGTAAGGTTAAAACATGTACCTTCCATGTATGTAGCTATGCTCCAATTCTCACGGTCGGTGTCACACGCCACTAATACCGGCAATCAAAAGACTTGCAGGACAAGAAAGGACCTTAGAAAAAGAAAAAGAAAAGTTCAGGGAAGGATGAATGTATTCTGGGGAGTGAAGTCGGGAGATCCCAGAGTGCTCTCTGAACCTCAGGTAGGGCTTGGATGCAAAAACATCTTCCAATACATTTCCAATCATTATAAACATAACAACACTGTGGGGAAAGGTCCCTGTTATATCCCTCTCAATAATCAATATATAGTGAATAACATGAGTATAAATCATAAGAATGAAATTAGGTGTAACGGTGTGTAGACTAATCATACTTAAAGCAGATATATAAAAACAACCATTTCTGATATATCTACAATGAGGAAAAGCAATTGTATGCTCCAGACACCTTAGTACACTTTCTAACACTCTCTCTAGTTAGTACCCTTACACCTAGTAACCTCTTAATACCCTCTCTAATACCCATACCTAGTACCACTCTCTAATACCTCTCAAACCACACCACAACTAGTAAAATCTCTAAACCCTCTTAGTGCAACCTACTAGTTACACTCTTAATACCAATCTCAATTAAGCCACCTAGTACACGTCTCTAATACCCTCTCTAGTGCCCTACTAGTACACTCTCTAATACACCTCTCAATACCCTACCTAGTTCACTCTCTAAGAACCTCTCTGTGCCCGACCTAGTACACCTCTCTAATACCCTCTCAAGAGCCCTACCTAGTTACACTATCTCATACCCTATCTAGTGCCCTACCTAGTGACACTCTCTAATACCCCTCAATACCCTACCTAGTACACTCTCTAATTACACTCTCTAGGCCCACCTAGTACATCTATATACCCTCTCAATACCCTACCTAGTACACTCTCTAATACCAATCTCTAGTGCCTACCTAGTACACTCTCTAATACCCTCTCAATACCTCCCTAGTAACACTCCTAATACCCCTCTGTGACCTACATAGTGACCACTCTCTAATTACCTCTCAATAAAACAATAAGAGTACACTCATAATACCCTATCTAGTTGCTCCTAACTAGTTACACTTCTATAATACCCTCTACAATACCCTACTAGTACACTTTTTCTAATACCCTACTAGTCGCCCCTACACCTAGTACACTCTCTAATTCCCTCTCAAGACCCAATAGTACACTTCTAATACCCTCTCTTAAGTGCTCCTACATAGTACACTCTCTAATCCCTCTCACTTCCCTTACCTAGTACCACCTCTTAATACCCTCTCTAGTACCATACAAGTTTACTCTCAATACAATACCTAGTACCACTCTCTAATACCTCTTCTAGTACCCTACCTAGTACACTCTCTAATACCTTCTCAATACCATACTAGTAACTCTCTAAGACCCTCTCTAGTGCCTCCTACCTTAGGACACTCTTCTAATACCATCTTAGTACCCTACCTAGTACACTCTCTAATACCATCTCTAATGCACTACATAGTACACTGCTCTAAGAAAATCTCTAGTGCCCTACCTAGTACACCTCTCTAATACCCTCATCAATACCCGACCTAGTACCCAGCTCTCAATACCCCTATCAATAACCTACCTGTACACTCTCTAAACCTCTCTAGTGCCTATCCTCAGTACACTCCTAAGACCATCTAAAATACCCTACCTAGTACACTCTCTAAGCCCTCTCTAGTGCCTACCAGTACACTATCTAAGACCTATCACATACCTACCTAGTACACTCTAAATAACACTCTAGTGCCCTACCTGAGAACTCTCTAATACCCCTCTCAATAACCAGACCTAGTACACTCTCTAATACCCTCTCTTAGTGCCCTACATAGTAAACTCTCTAATACCCGATCAATACCCTACTAGTACACTCTCTAATACCCTCTCTAGTGGGCCCTACCTAGTACATTCTCTACTACCCTTAATACCCTACCTAGTACACTCTCTAATTACCCTTATAGTACACTAACCTAGTATACTCTCAATACCCTACCTAGTACCTCTCTAATACCCTCTCTAGTACCCGACCTAGTACACTCTCTAATACCATCTCAATACCCCTACCTAGTACACTCTCTAATACCCTCTCTAGTGCCAGACTAGTCAACTCTTAATGAACATCTCTAGTACACTACCTAGTCACTCTCTAATACCCTCTCTAATGCCCTACTAGGTAAAATCTCTAATACCCCTCTAGTGCCCTACCTAGTAACTCTCTAATACCCTCTCTAATGCGCCACATAGTACACTCTCTAATACAAGCTCTAGGGCCCTACCTAGTATAACTATACAATACCCTACTAGTACACTATTTCAACCTCTCAAGAAACTAAATAGTACACTCTCTCATTACCCTCTTAGTGCCTACCTAGACACTCTCTAATAACTCTCAAGACACTGACCTAGTACACTATCTAAGACCTATCTAGTGCCCTACCTAGTACACTCTCTCTTAATAAAATCTCGAGTAACCTTACCGAGTACATCTCTAATACCTATCTACTGCACACTACATATAAACTTCTCGACATACCCCTCTATAGTGCTACTACCTAGTACACTCCTCTAAGACCCATCTCTAATGACCTTACCTAGTTACACTTCTATAATACCTCTCTAAGTGCACTACTAGTACACTCTATAATCCTCTCTAGTAACCTACATAGACACTCTCTAATACCTCTCTAGCCCTATCTAGTACAATCTCTAATACCCTCTCTAGTACCATGACAATTAAATCGCTAATACCCTCTCTGTACAATCTCTTAATACCCTCTCTAAGTAATACATAGTTACATCTCTATACCCTCTCTAGTAACCTACCTAGTACACTCTCTAATACCTCTCTAATGCCATACCTAGTACACTCCTACTACCCTCTCAATAGGGCCCTACCTAGTACACTCTGCTAATACCCTCTCTAGTGCCCTACTAGTACACTCTCTATACCCTCTATAGTGCCCTATTAGTACACTCTCTTAATACCCTCTCTAGTGCCCTATATAGTACACTCTCTAATACCCTCTCTTAGTTGCCCCTTACCAGTACACCTCTATAATACCCATCTTAGTACAATCTCTAATACCCTCTCTAATGCCCTACCTAGTACAATCTCTCATACCTCTCTAGAGTACCCGACCTAGTACACTCTCTATACCCTCTCTAGTGCCCTAGCTAGCAGAACTTCACGCACAACTCAATAACACACACCTCGAGTGCCACATATCTAAGTACACTCTTCTAATACCCTCTCTAGTGCCCTACCTAGTACACCGAGAATACACCTTCTAGTACACTACTAGTACACATCTAATCCCCTCTCTAGTGACCTACCTAGTACACTCTCTAAACCCTCTCTAGTGCACTAACTAGTTACACTGTATCTAATACCCTCTCACGTAGTACCTACACACAGTACACTCTCTAATACCCACCTAGTACACGCTCTAATACCCTCTCTATGCCCTACCTAGACACTCTCATAATACACTCTCTAGTACCCATACTAGTACACTCTATAATACCCTCTCTAATTCCCTACCTTAGGTTACACTTTGAATACCCCTCTGTGCCCTACCTAGTACACTCTCTAATACCCTCTCTAGTACCTACCTAGTAACACTTTATCACTCTCTAGTGCCCTATCTAGTACACTCTCTATACCTTCTGTTGCCCTATTAGTACACTCTCAATAACCCTCTCTAGTGCCATACCTAGTACACCCTTAATACCCTATCTAGTACCCCTACCTAGTACACCCTCTAATCCCCTCTCTAGTCGCACACCTCGGACACTCTTATAATTACCCGCTCTAGTTGCCTACTAGTACACTCTCTAGTACCCTACCTAGTACCTACCTAGTACCACTCCTCGTAATTACCATACCTAGTTACATCTCTAAAACCCCCTCTGGTGCCCTACCTAGTTAACTTCTCATAACTTCTTAGTACCCTACATAGTACACTCTCGATACCATCTATAGTGCCCATCTAGTACTCTCTAATACCCTTCTCAGTACCCTACCGAGTACACTCTTGTCATGCCTCTATGTAACTCCACATCAGTACACTCTCTATACCCTTTCTCGTACCCTAACATAGTCCACTCTCTATACCCTCTCTAGTGCCCTACCTAGAAACTATCTAATAAGTCTTATCGTTTAAAATGTGCTAATTGTGCCCAACCTAATCAGATCTTATTTAACATTTGAAAGCTAAATCTGAGTAGTTGGGGGCAAAAAGTAGACACCATTTTAAACGATAAGAAAGTTTACTGATAATAACCCTACATAATCTAATATTCTCGCGAGAACCCCCTCTAGTAATTTATCTAGCTACCATACACGAGTAAAGATCTAATACCTTTTCTAGAACACTCCTAGTACACTAATACCCTCCTACTAGTACACCCATCTAAGACATTCTCTGCTACCATACCTAGTAGTCACTATCTCTCTCTAGTACACTATCTAGTACACTATCTAATACGCTTTCTAGTATACCTTTATTTTTTCTCCAGTACACTCTTCTAAACCACTCTAGTACCAGTGATAAACATTCCCCCGCCACCATGCGACCCGCATGGGGCCAAGACAAGTAAGAGGGGCCTACCAACAATAGCTGTGTGAAAAAACAGCGATAGTTGGACAGCAGTCTGGGGGGGGTGGGTCAGGGGCATGGCTCCAACTCACGGGGGGGCGCCTGCAGCTACCACCCCTGTTATCTTATAATCTTTTGTACACACTCTCGTAGTATTAAGGGAGACAGGGAATCTGCTATTATACCTGGGAGCACTCCCTGGAACTTAGGAAGAGGTGGGATGACTAAAATCTCAGGATATAATGCAGAAGACCACAGGGGAATCTCATGATAAAACATTATGAAGGCCGCGAGGTACAAAGGAGCAGCTATAAAGGTTTCACCACAAACACACCCCTGCTGGCTTGTAACACAAGATGCGAAAAAGGCCGTTCAGTTACAAAAGTAAAAGCGAATAGAACGTCCTTACCCACACAGTTACAGTCTTCGTCAGGAATCCGGAATTCCTCAGTAATCCAGGAATCCTCAGTTATCTACTGTAAGAATCCCTCAGCTCTTGGTGGGAGTACCTAGTGAAGTTATATTAACACAACAGTCATACAGTATATTGTACTTCTGGCACAGCCCTTCCCTGTCTCTGTGTTAACGAGACAGAATCAGCAAACACACAACAAGTACCAATGAGCAGGTCTTTAACTGTCACATCAGTGAGTCCTGTTTAAACAGGCCTGTTATAATTGTGCAGCCACATCATACGTGAGCTAGGGCTAGGCCACACGAATGGGTTTTTAGCGCATTTGTGCACGTGTGTTATTGGTGAACAATGCGTTAGTGGTGAACATGGAAATTCGCGGGAACAACAAAAAATCATACGATTTCAGATGCGCCACGCTTTAGCGATGCATTTTGCGGGCACCATTTTTTACGGGCAAAAGATGCGTTTTTATAATATTAAATTACAAAAACACATGCGCAAGAGCGCAGCAACAACCAACGCACAGAACAGAAAATCGCCCACACTCAATTGCTGTGCGATAAGGCTCGGCAATTGCATGCGCGTTTAGTGAGTTGTAGTGCTAGTGGGGCCTTAGCCTTAATGCAATGGCTAATATTGTAGAGCGCGTGCGATCCGTAGCAATGGGATGATTGCATGTCAGTGTAGGTGGTCGCGATTCGTAAGTGTTCATCAGGCATAGTGTGACTTAGGCCCCCTGCAATGCATTGAAATTTATTGCCAAAAGCTTTTCAGTAGAATGTGTTAAATTGCAACGCAGGCAGTCCGAACCAGAAACAGTGATAGCCTGTGTATGGTTTTTGGAAACAAAAGGAATGAAACACGGCAGTCTGCCACATAAACGGGATCGCATGTGGTCTGGTTTGAACAGGAATGCAACGCCTGCAGTCTGACACCATTAAAACGGTTGATGCAGGAGGTTATGGTTTTAACAAGGAATGCAACGCATGCAGTCTGCACAAGAAACGGTGATCGCAGCGGTATGGTTTGAAACAGAATGCAACGCATGAAGTATGCACAGAAAATGGTGATAGCATTGCGCCAGGTTCTTGGAAACAGGAATGCAGCAGCAGTCTTGCACCCGAGACGGTGATCACATGCAGTACTGTTTTGGACGGAAGCAACGGCATGCGGTCATGCACCAGAGACGGTGAGCACATGCCAGTATGGTTTTGGACAGGAATGCAACGCATGCGTCGGACCGGAACGGTGATCGCATTGCGGTACAGTTGGACAGGAATGCAAACGCCGGCAGCGTGACTATATTGACAGGCCACTGAATGCAAATGCAGATCACAAACCCAAAATTACCGAGGCTTAGCTAAATAAACATTTTATTACCGGGTTCCCAAATTACAACTGTTATTAGAAAGATCAGCAGTGACTTGTGGGAAATTGTAAAAGTGAATCTAGATAATATTTGTCTACAATAGTTCCGGTGTTAGTTCGTATGATAAATCTCACCTCTGCTTACTTCTCAGTGGTGTACCGACGTACAATGAAGAAAAGGAAAAAAACTATTGTGTATATACGGAAGGAGTAAACACTGCATTCTCAAGAAGGACACTATTCCAATGGTTTGTTTCTCAAACGCAAACTCATTGCAAACACAAAATCAATCAAACAGGAAAGGTTTGAAACTTTTTAGCTAATAACCCCGAGCTAAATAATTACATTCATTACACACACAATATTATAATGTTATCTATCATACACCCAGACTCAATATCCTTACTATAACATTCATAGTAATAGATGCACTTATAGAGAAACCCATTGCACAGAGCTGCTGCCTAAGATCAGAGGTTCCACTTTATAATCCTCCTCCTGCACGATCAGGCCTTTGTTAACACAAGTACTTATGGTGCTAATTTTGCCCCAACCAATCGATGTTAGCTTTTTAAAATGGTAAATACACATACTGATGGTTGGGGCAAAATCTGATTTTTTAACAATTAAGAGTTGGTACATTAGACCTGGATGTTGGTACACAACGTAACTATTAAAGGGGGGGTGTGGAGGGAATGCATTAAACTGCTTGTTAAAGGCACAGTCTAGTTCAGTTTTTTTACTCACAAACCAATTCATGGTAACAGGCTGGTGCTGTTAATATCAATGAAATTTATTGTCTTCTCAAACCCAGAAAAGAGAACTTAACACCGCCCCAGATGAACACAATAAACTGGTCAGTCAACCGGGAATATTGCAAAAGGCCCTAAGAATTGGGAGGTAGCCCCACCCTGCTCAGTCTGCGTTCCCATATACAAAGCCGACCCAGGGATGAAGTTATGGTTACAACTTAACAAATGTAGGTAAGAAAACACTGGGGAATAGAAAACCAATCCATCACGGGTAGGGAGGAATTACTAACAAAGCACAACATCATTAGTGACTGGAAGGCACCGGATCTGATCTATGTGTAACGGTTATGGCTTGGTGATGGGAATGTGATAGTCGATTGTTTTAACCATTTATTGGTAATCTCTCCTGACAAAAGTAGAAAATCTGGTTCACTTAGTGACTTGGCCTAAAAACTACTGCACTCATGGAAAGGGATGTATTTCTGCTTGTTAAGGTGATGTTTGCTACATTCCCCCCCAAAAGTCCACCATTTAATAACTATTGCATAGTGGGAACGCAATAGTACAGAGCTGCAGCGGGAGGATAATGACGAGAAAGAGGAACCTGATCTTAGACAGCTCTGAGCAATGCATTTCTCAATAGTGTCTCTATAAAAGGGAATGTGGTATTGTATTAAAGGAAACTAAGGGTCAAAATGAAAAATTTAGCCCGAGAAAGTATTTGTTAGGGTTCCCAAGAGGACAATCAACATGTTTATACCGCCAACATAAACCATTTCAAAATCTACAATTTAAAAACCAAATAATTGCATAGCTGAGGGAGAGGGATCATTAAAGTGCACATGATCTTAACTGTGCTCTGGTAAGTATTCTCCAATGTGGTACCTATTTAAAGGGAAGTTGGAGGGTAGGTACGTTAATTGCTGGTGTTTATTTGCCCCCTCTGCTTGTAGGTGTTTAAGTCACAACCCCCAGACCGTCAAGCAGAAGGAAAGACCCATGAATGAGCTGTTCATAGGCACGGACAAATACAACTAAAGGCTTGGGGACATAACCAGGAGATGTGGCATGCCATAGTAAACCTGAGTAATTTATACCCCTGAACCAGACATTGGTAAGTATATTGGGTGAATAGGGTTCTTGCAATTTGTATTAACGGTGTCGGAACAGAAAGAGGGTCACAACCTTGACCTTTCAAACCACGTGCACATATGACATCTACATGAATATCTGGTTAGCATGTCATTAGAGCTGCATTGATTTCAGTGTAGCCTACAGCATGATGGTTAATTACAAATGTACTTCATCAACGTGGCGTGTAGAGTTCACGTGATCTGATTTTAAAGGAAAAGGGTGGCAACCTTAATTTAAGGGGATGCAAAGGCTGAAAACAATTATATGGTGTCCATGTCGTCTTAATACTTCCTTTTGATTTTAACTGCTACATGAGATTACATCTGTTAGAATGAGAACACTATCTATATATATATATTAAGATCTTCCTTGGAATATTGGTTAGAAATAGCGGTGAGTCACAACTGCCCAACATGTGTTGTTTTTACAGTTTAAGAATAAAACCTCTAGCTCCTAGGCTCTAAAGGTGACGTGCAACTGTAGTAACCGCTCCTTGCCACACGATGTCACTGTTGTTCCTATATTTTCCCCTCAGCAACAACTTGTTCTGTGCATGCAAGGCTGTTGATTCCAGACATGTATGCTCAGAACACGGGCAAGGGCTGGAGGAGGTAGCAAGCAGCACAGTGGTATCACATTGCAATTGTGATAGAGGATCACAAAGAATCACAAATGAGGCCACGCTATTAATGCCAACAAAAAAAAGTGTTGTGGCGCTTGTGTCTAGCTACGATCTGCTTTGCACTTCCCAGCGGATTATGGGTAAAAATGCACCATATAAAAATCGCATGGCCTCTAATTGATTTCTATCCGCTTCCATAGACGTGTATTATGCAATTTGACAGAAAAACTGATCAAAACATTGGTTAACGCATGCGTTGGGAAATTCTCGATGGAATGCAGTGCAGATCCGTCTCTCTGTGCAGATTAACATTCATTAAAAAAACAGTCTGCAATTCGCAATACACATCACCTATTAAAAAAGCGCAACTACGTGGCCCGCCGATTGTTGTGGCTACAATAGGTAAAGCGCACACTACTGTGGCCCGATTGTTGTGGGCTACACTAGGTAAGCGCGCATACTTGTGGCACGATTGTTTGGCTACACTAGGTAAAGCGCGCACTATTGGGCCCGTTGTTGTGGCTAAACTAGGTAAAAGCGCGCACTACGTGGCCCGAATTGTTGTGGCTAAACTAGGTTAAAGCGCGCACTACTGGGCCCGATGTTGTGGACTACAAGGTAAAGCGCCACTACGGGGGACGATGTGTTGTGGCTACACTAGGTTTTAACGTCGCGCACACTGTGGCCCGATTGTTGGTGGCTACATAGGTAAAGCGCACACTACTGTGGCACAGATTGTTGGTGGCTACACTAGGGTAACGCGCACATACTGTGGACCCGATGTTGTGGGATAACCTAGGTAAAGCGCCACTACTGTGGCCCGATTGTTGTTGTGGAACACTAGGTGTTGCTCCTCTGCTGAGATCTGTTAATGAGAGAAATGTTTTGCGCAATTCAAACTGCGCTTATGAATTGTTGCACCGAGAAACATGAGCGCTTCCGGGCACACGTTGGCAGTGTGGCCATACTCACTGAAACAATTTAAATTTTCTGAAACTACAATGTGAGAGAAGTAAATGGTGTGATACTCGCAGTTATCTGTGCTTTGCTTTGTTAATAAATTATTAATTGTTAGTGAGTGCTATAACTACCCCACATTCCTTACTAACTGCCTCCTGGTAGTGTCTGCGACAATCTATACGCTCTGCACAGCCTCACCATGGACAAGCTTGATTAAATATCAACACAAGGGGCCGTCATTGTCTGTTACATATATTGTATTCAACCCCAGAGCCGCCATCATTCTGTGTAATGGCTGGGAAATGTGCAGCCAGTCTCACATTCTGCTTAGATTTCCAAGTGCGGACATGATGGCAAAAAGGTTATCCCAGATATTCATATTATATTCCGTCTGTTGTTCAACATTAACCATTAGTGTAATATCCATTTTACAGGAGTATCTCAGGCCTTCTGTCAGCAGCTGGACACAACAAAGAAGAATGTCACGTTTGGTAAGACAAGATCATCTTTATTAGAATGTGAGTTTGTGGATCCTACACTATTCATAAGGTCACCACTGATCACTGGAGATTCAAACACTCAACACTTAACCCTAAATCCATGGCGTATGCCATAACGGCGGGGTTGGACGTCAATGGTGCTTGAATGAGGCGGGTCGCCATACCTTGAGCCAGGATTTTTACCCGCTTCATGGAAGTGGCAGTCCTGAATAGGGGTAAAGCACATCAGAGGTAGAAAGGGGAATGAGAGGAAGGCAGGGAGGTTACAATTAGGTCTGTAAAAGAGATAGTATTGAGAAAAGGGGCAGAAAAACAGAAATATGGGGACATGAGAGAGTAATATGGAGTTGTAGCAGGAAGAATGAATTTTAAAGGAGCTCAGATGAGCACTTGTCCCAATAGACAGAGACAGTGATTCACGAGTTCTCACCTTGCTGGGCTGTTGGTTGATTTATGTACAACCTGTGAGTACTAATTTAACCTCTTTGTGTAGTTGGAAGTCTAAGTGGCCTACCACTTTAACATGCTCAAAGAAGGGAAATTGGCAGCCTTGCCCCCCTAGAAGTAGAAATGGACAGAGAACTTCATAAAGTTCGGTCCGTTTTAAAAACATCAAACTTTGGAAAACAAAAAAATAAATTTGAAAAAGTTCGAAAACGGATCATAAAGTCAATGGGGGAGTGATAGTCGAAAAGTTTGGATGGTTTACAGATAAACTAAAATGGTGTGGGACCTTACTGTAATGGCTGTGGCACATGGAAATGATCTGGGGAAACACGTCACATCCACCCAAAACCTGTTTAAAACAGTTCTTACTTCATGATTGGGCAATTGTCTGGTGTGACAAAAGCACATTCGAGGGTTCCGGGGGAATTGAGGGTTGGTTACCAAAAGAGATTTTGAGAGTACCGAAAGTCAAAAGGTACATCAAGTGTTAGCGAACGATACATTCTAGGGTTAGTGATGCAAAAATGAACCATACATTTAAGGGGGAACCGCAAACTAACAATACATTCGAGGGGTTACGAAACGGCCCGTAAATTCGATAACGTATCGAAAATTTACAACAGTGAGTTCGAAAAAATAGAACTAGTTGAACAATTCGAGTTCATACAAACTCATAAAGTTCGCCGAATGGGTTTTGAGTTCAGTTTGGGTCATCACTCCTAGAAGTGGACAGACGATCATGGCATCACAGATTCATGTTGCCTCTCGGAACAGCACAAGATTTAAAGTTGTCCAGTTGTTTTTAAAATAATCTGAGTTTTCCCCGTACACATCTTTTGCTTTTTCATACAATAAAACGAAACGCGTCTTGGGTTTATTTCCTTTTAAGCTTTGAGAAAAAACAAATCAGATGTATTGGGCTGTGTTGTTCTACAAGTGGAGAGTTTACCTGTTGAGATACTAGAGCAATACCAAAGAAAACAGTAAATGTAGAAACTTTTTCTGGACCACGAACCAAAGTAAAAAAACTAAAGAAGGCAGTTATATAACTGGCCGCAAATAAACTGCAGGGGTAAAACAAATGGATTTTAGGCTGGAGACTTCTGCATAATGAAAGTAATAGTGAGATTAGGGCGGTGTGACCAATAGGTGCACATTGCTCACAAGGCTCTTTTGAAGATTACATGGGCTGTGAGTTGTAATGGCAACAACATGAAACCCTTATAGTTACAAATCTATTCTACATGTAGTAAATGCAACATACCAAGAAGTAACTACAATGAATAGGTGTCAGAAACGTTTTCCCAGGGGGGGGGGGGGAGTTTAGGTCTTTAAAAAAGTTGAAAGGAGAATTTTGAAAGCAATAGGATATTTAACTATCGACTTGAGACATGCCAATGTCAGGCACCTAGGCTGACTTAATTCTGAGACAAAAATTGCCTCATCTTGCTCTATTCCATACATGTTAGCAGATGTGGTGTGTTTTTGCATGCGCTCAACCCAGTTACTTGCTTGCTCTGGCTAGTATTCCCCCTGCCTGTAAAACTGCACAAAGCGGAAGTGTTTCAATACAGACTGAATGACAGCTGAAGTTTAACGGGCATGTCCACCCAAAAAAAAAAAACCAATTTTCATTATGGAAATTCCCCTATGCCCACCCCAAACCACCTATTAGTTCATTTTTAAAATGCATTTAGGATCGATACTTACAGCCCTTCACTCCCACGTAGCTTTGTTCCGGTCCCCTGCTTGCGGGGTGGTCCGTTTAGCCGTGTCTCTGATGGCTGAGACGCTGCCCAATCACAGACCGGTGACGCCACTGAAAGCGCGCCCAGGAACGAAGGGCTGTTAAATACCGATCCGACTGCATTTTAAATGAAATACTTTATGGCGGTTAGATATGGGCAGGGGGATGATCATTACCTAAAAAAGGATTTTACACTAAGTGCAAGCACAAGAAGGGACTGGATCACGATGGTGGGAGGGATGGGGGGGAACCAGGGCTCCACAGCGATTGTCATTATTCTCCCGGGGGCCACACATGGCCTGGGGAGACAGTAGGCCAATAAATGGAGGTTTGTACCATCTTATAATGGCCTGGGGAGACAGTAGGCCAATAAATACAGTTTTGAGTGGGGCCCATGAAGAATAAAAAAATAAACTAAAATTAGTGATGGGAAATTCTGTACAAGATCGGACACTTTGACTATTTATAAGTTGATAGAAAATTTGGCCAATTCCACATTAGTAAGATGGCCGACATTGTTATGTTATTGAAATGCGCCTTTCTATTCATATTCCTTGTAAAAAATAAAATAAAATGTATGTTCATTCTATCTTAAAGGGCATGTCCATCACCTAAAGTAAAATCTGACTATGTCCACCTCAGCATACCTCAGTCTGGTCTCAAAGCTTCCTGAACTTACCTGCTTGGGCCTATGCAGGTGGGCGTGCACTCAATCGCTGGCCAATCAATGCCAGCAAACAGCCATGATTGATGGACTGGTGGGTTTAGTCAGTTACCTTTGAGGAGATGTCTTGGAATAAGTTGAAGAGAAACATTAGTAAATCTTCAATGGTATCAATGTGTCTATCATAACAATATCTTGTTTCTCTGCCAGTGGTGGAACGTCTGGTTAAACAGCAACACTTTCAGTTTGTTCTTGGGGATTTAACTCATCAGCTTAAAGTTGAACCTTGCATAGACATTGAAATGAATAAACTACAGGTAAGTGTAACTCTGTGATGAATTGTATTCTGATAACGAAAGCAGATGGTTTTGTGTGTTGAATAGAGGACTATGGGGGCAATATTCTGAGAGGAGCTACTGTAGCTGTTACGGCTGCCATGTGTTTACCTGTTGGCTGTGACATTATAAGGGTTAGATTGACTATTAGACAGGAGTTGTGGAATTTTCGAAAGTCATGCATGCAACTGCCACAACCAAGAGCTAGCATTAATGCCATGCAACATTTGAGACAAATTGGAATGTACCAAGAATTTGATTGGTACTTCAGATTAGCAAAGTCAGCACTAAACAGTGTCCAGTCTCCAAAGGCAAGTCATGTTACTGGACCAATAAGGATTTAAAGGGAGATTTAATATTCTTAAAATAAGTCTTAACCCACTCTATATTGTGACAAAGCATCATTGTTAGCCATGGGATTGGTCTGTTGCAATAGAAAATTTTCATTGGTCGCTATTGAATCCCTTTTATAAGGAGCCAACAGCAATTGCTGCGTGTGTGTCCACCTGAATGATGTTCCCTATACAGAATATGTGGAGACCAGGTCAGGAATTTGTATTTGCACAGATTACAAAAAGATTCCAAGTCTGCAACAAATTGTCATTTTGTGTGTCTTGCTTGACTGTATATTGTCCAAAAAAAAAAAAAAAATATATATATATATATATGTATACCTTCTCTTACAGCTATATGTATAGTTATACCTTCTCTTACAGCTATATGTATAGTTATACCTTCTCTTACAGCTATATGTATATATATATACCTTCTCTTACAGCTATATGTATAGTCATACCTTCTCTTACAGCTATATGTATAGTTATACCTTCTCTTACAGCTATATGTATAGTTATACCTTCTCTTACAGCTATATGTATTAGTTTATCCTTACTCTTAAGCTATATGTATATTTTAGACCTACTCTACGATCTATTTGCCTATAATATATATAGATACTTCTCTTACCTCTATAGTAATAGTCCCATACCTTTCTTACAGCTATAGTATAGTTTTTAACCTCTTTTTACATCTAATGTATAGTATAAAACCTTCTCTTACACTTATATGTGTGTATAGATATATATATATATATATATATATAATAATATAGATATCTATAACTACCTCTCCTTACAGCTATATGTATAATAGTACTACCTCTCTTACAGTCTATAATGTACTAGTTATATACCTTCTCTTACAGCTATATGTATAGTTCCTTCTCTTACAGCTATATGTGTGGTTTTTTTTTTTTATTATTATATATACACTACATATAGCTGTAAGAGAGGTATAACTACATACATATATCTGTAAGAGAAGGTATACTATACATATAGCTGTAAGAGAAGTATATATATATATAATATATATATATATATATATATACCTCTCTTAACAGCTAATTTAGTTATACTTCTCTTACAGCTATATGTATAGTAATACCTTCTCTTACAGCTAATGTATATATATATATATATGTATATATATATATATTATATATTATATTATATATACCTCTCTTACAGCTATATGTATAGTTATACCTTCTCTTACTAGCTATATATATTATATATATATATATTATACCCCTTCTCTTACAGCTATATGTATATTTCTACCTTCTCTACAGCTATTATAGTTACTCTTACGCATATGTATAGTTTATCCTTCTCTTAGCATATGTGTATATATATATATATATATATATATATATATATATATATATATATACCTTCTCTTACAGCTATATGTATATATATATTACCTTCCTTACAGCTATAATGTGTATATATATACTTTTCTCTTACAAGCTATATGTGGTATATATCTACCTTCTCTTACATCTAAATGTATAGTTATACCTTCTCTTACAGCTAATTTAGTTATACCTTCTCTAGCTTAGTATATTATATAATATATATTATATAATATATACCTTCTCTTACAGCTATTATAATTATACCTCTTTTACAGCTATATGTATATTATATAATATATAGTATATATAATACATAGTATATAACTATGAATATATATATTTTATAGTTATACCTTCTCTTAAGCTAGTATGTATAGTTATACCTTCCTTACGCTATATGTATAAGTTATACCTTCTCTTACAGCTATATTAGTTATACCTTCTCTTACAGCTATATGTAATAATATACCTCCTTCCTCTACAGCTATGAATGTATATAGCTTATACATACTTCTCTTATTCTATACCTCCTTAATGACAAATATATATATCTTTTATTATGTTATATCCTCTCTGATAGTATATATATATATATATATATTATATATATATATATAATAACTTATTTTATATACTTTCTCTTACAGCTAATGTATATATACTATTATATATATATTTATTATATATATAATCCTTCTCTTACACTATATGTATAGTTATACCTTCTCTTACAGCTAATGTATATATATTATATACTTTCTCTACAGCTTATGTATAGTTTATACTTCTCTATAGCTATATGTATATATATATATATACAACTTCCTTACCAGCTATATGTATAGTTATATCTTCTCTTAACACTATATGTATATATATATATATAATTATATATATATATATATAATAACCTTCTCTTACAGCATATGTATAGTTTATACCTTCTCTTACAGCTATTGTAGTATATCCTTCTCTTACAGCTATATTTATATATATATATATATATATATATATATATATATATATACCTTCTCTTACAGCTATATGTATAGTTATACCTTCTCTTACAGCTATATGTATATATATATATATATATATACCATCTCTTACAGCTATATACTGGGGATTCTGAGAGAACCGTTCTCCTAACGGGAATCACAGGAGTGGAGCAGCCCGAAGACGACATTCAGGATATTATTGAAGTTTATTTTCAGAAGACAAGCAATGGGGGAGGAGAGGTGGAAAGAATTCTGTACTCCCATAGCAGAAAACGACCTGTTGTCTTCGACATCGATTTAAGTTAAGCCACTCGGTCAAATTCTATCAATGACATAAAGAAAAAGAGCTAAAAACTAACCTAACAAGGTCCAAATATCAGTCTCATGACAATGTCTTCTGTGCAAAACGCTATTAAATTAGTGTAAACCTGAACTGCTTGAAATAACACTAGTCTAAAGGAAAGGAAAAGCTATTACACTAGGTGGAAGGTAATTCATTCACATACATTAGTTGTATTAATTAGGTAAATAGTGAAATACAGTTAAAATGTAAAAAGGCAAGTTCACCCCTGAAATGAAAAATTGTGTTAACTGGAAAACTGCAATAGTTAGAAATCTAAGAGATGTAAGTCTAACCTGAAATGTTCTGTTACCTCTCCTTCTGCATGCTGATACTTCCAGTTAGCAGCTGTCAGTAATGGATGCTATTCCCCTAACTTTTGGCTGAGGGAAGGGGAGACATAATTTTGCTGTATAACAGATTACTAAAACAAAAGGTAGGCCGCACTTCCAGTGTATGGTGGAAAAAACTTTATTCAGACCTTCTCGTCATAAAATCACATACGATACCCAGCATCCAACGCGTTCCATGACTAAGGGGATGTTTCCCCGAAACGCGTTGGATGCTGGGTATCGTATGTGATTTTATGACGAGAAGGTCTGAATAAAGTTTTTTCCACCATACACTGGAAGTGCGGCCTACCTTTTGTTTTAGTGTGCTGTATAGACGGAATTTGGAACCGTCAAGTCTGCACCCGGTTAGAGTGGAGTCCCTCTTTGTCTCTTCCCTCCTGAATGTATCGGGACTAAACCTGGAGCGGCCACATATCTGTACGTGTATAACAGATTAGCCCAATGTCTGTCAGCTTTCTAACTTTTCTGGAGCTGATTAAAGTACTCGCCAAATCCACGACCCCTCTTTGGAAAGTACCCAGGGTGAGGACCTAAACTGCACTGTCCTCACCCTTGGTTTTGCTTTGTAACTCTAGCTTTACTCACTTGAAATTTCCTTCGTGGCTCTGCTCCTGGAGTCCCTCTGTGACCAATATGGCCAATATGGTAGACGCTCTGAAAGAATCGTGTCTTCTCATTGGCCGGATCTCGAACCCGGAAGTGGGAGCGATGCACCAAAGAAAACTGGTAAAACTAGAGTTAGAAAGCGAACCCAGGGGTGAGGACAGTGTAGTTTAGGTCCTCACCCTGGGTAGTAGAGATGTCACGGATGGCAGGAGCAGGGGTCTAGGTGAGTATAATTGCCCTTTAAAATCTATATAGAATTTTTCATTTAAAGGGGTGACCATGCCCTTTAAAGGTGACGTATGTGAGGGAAAGTGCCACTTCCCTTTAATAAATGTAGCTGGAATGCCCTGTGGTTGACACCTATTTAATGTTTGTTATGGAGACAGGATCCATGTACTGACACAAAGCTCATATGAGAGCCACTTGCCAACCATTTAGAAGGCACAGAGTTTTTCTATTGGTTAACCATATAGTCTGTTATGGAATTAGATGCCCTGCACTGGCCAGGGTACCATGATTACATAATAGTGGGGTCACACCCACATTTTATTTCCCCTGAACACTTTAACCTGTAGACTGAATGATTCAGAGGCCTATCCTGTGTAAAGGGACAATCAGTTGCCAAGGAAATGAGTTTTTGTAAATCTGAACACAAATCTGCATTTATTTGGTTTAGACATTTCCCTGTGTTGGACTAGACTATTGGGAAGCAGGGGGGACCCAATCAGCAGCAAGCACTAGAGTCTGGTTACTCCAGAGCAGTTGCGTGTTGTATCCCCTGTAAAACATGCACATATACACGACACTGCCCTGTAAAATAAAACATATTTATTGGTCATAACAGGGTTCCCTCTGGCCTCCTGCTTTCCCCCCAGCACATTATCCACTAACTGCCCTGCCCATCCCTGGGTCCAAAAGCAGGAACATTAACATCCTCTGGGTGAGAAATTCTACATTGTCTAAGATGATTTCTTATTTCTTGTTTTTCTGTTTAATTGTTATTAAATAGTCCTGCATATGTCTGCATGTTTTCTTTAACATATTCCGGTACCAAGATCAGTAAGAAAATAGTTACAATATTCCCCTGCTGGTTTTAAACGTGATTGACTAAAACATTCACATGATTTATAAGGCAGAACGTTATTTATTTTCATTTTTAGCATCACAATTTGCCCTAATAAACCTGTACCAGACTGAGGTCAGTGACAATGATGATGGGAGGAGCCAGGCAGCAGTGAACAGTACAGTGCCCCCTTTATGTGTTAAAGACTAGAATTTGGTATTAGCTGATACAAACATTTCCCTGTATATAAATCCATGTAGTTTATTGGCTGTAGTTAAAACTGTTGGTTTGAATTTAGGAAATTCATCTATTGGTGATTAGTGGTGTGGAGGTGACTTCCCTGAACACCTAAAAGAATTAAATGTGATTGCAAGGCCTCCTCTGTTGGATGGCTTCAGTTGTGCTAGAAGAATAAGACCAGGGAAACCATTCATTCGCTATTGTTTAACTTTAAATTAGGCATCAGTTTTAAAATTATAATTGGACTTTCTATATAAAAGCCTCTTTGTTTTAATGTATTTTGTAATCTACAGGGAAATGTAGTTATAAAAATTTTCACAAGATGGTGCCATTGACTAAATTTGCATTAATGTCTGTCTGATCATTTTCCTTTTCTTGACATACGCAGTTTCATCCAGTCAGCCTTATATAAAATGAAGAGCGTATTGTTTATAATGAGCCAACAAGCAATTGAGACTATCAGAGATAATATAAAGCTTCACACTTTCAATGTCAAAAAAAATAATAACTGCAAATACATCACTCAATATTTCTCCTGGTCTTTATGAAGTTTCATCAGGCTTATGTGTAAGACCTGAAATTTGTAGTTTTAAAGGGTAACTCCACCCCAAAATCTATAATTGTACACACTGTAGGGGACCCCCCCCCCCAACGCTCTATTGAAATCTAGAAAATCGGGCCAGAAATGTACTTACACTCATTTGTTACCTCTGCCTCTTCTGTTTCTTCTGTGAACGGAAGAGCAGAAGAGGTGGGACCGGCAGCCCTGTCTGTGATTGGTTGAAAGTCAGCCAATCACGAATGCAGCTGCCGGTCTTCAGAGGAGCCTAGGGAACGAAGGCATGCAAGTATGTTTCATATTCATTTACTGTAAAAAGCTGTAAATTATATTCTTATAAACAGTGAATATATCATCAGGTATGATTGGTGCTTTGTGTAAAAATAATATACTCCCTACACCTAGGAGTTCCATGACCTTGGTATGCTGTGCTTTTAAATGCCTTGAAACTCCTTTAATAACCTTATAAATTACAGCAGGGGGTGTCGTATCTACTGCTAAACACATTTTTGTGACTTTCTCCTGTAATATTTCACCGACAGCAGGGAAAGCATTGTTGATACTATTTCTCTCCGCTTGTTTTATTTGCCATAAACTCGCTGTTAAAAGGCAATTAAAAACAATAAATAACCTTAATGGGTGTCTGATTGCAAGTAGACCCACTTTGTAATTCCAGAAAGCATTGAATATGTTTTAATTAGGTAGATGTGCAATTAAAAAAAAGATTTACGAGTCCCAGAGAGCAATAAACGCATGTAAACACGCCTGGTGATTAGCAGGTGTTTGCACTGTGATGAGAGTAGTGAATAAATATTGAATTCCATAACACTTTATTTATTAACAGTCGCATGACATGTGCTTGGGGAATCTGCACAGTATGATTTACACATAGATTAACAGGTGTTAAAGGGCATGTCCAGTCAAAAGTCTTTTTAGCCTAATTACCAACCAAAACCTTAATTGCGTTTTAACGTTATCTTGATCCGATGTTCCCACGGTGAGATATACTTACTTTTACCTCAGCCATTCACTCATTGGAAGTTCCGTCTCCTGTCTTCTTTTGGGTATGTACTGTCAATCATGGCTCCATCAGTGACATCATGGCCAATGGCTGACAGTCCATACTCGGAAGAGCCGTTTATGAGTTAACTCTACTCCTGTGCATTCATAACCGACTCAAAACAAAAAACTGGAGGTGGGACTTTGGCAATTGATCGGCTGAAGCAAAATTAAGTATATTTCAGCGTAGCATCGGAGGAAGGTAAGGTTAAAACGCAAATAAGGTTTTTGGGGGTCATCAGGCTAAAAAGATTTATTTATTTTTAAATGCCCTTTTAAATAGCATATCCATCCCCCAAAATGTAAATTTTATATGTAGCACAAGGACCCGCCATACTTACCTCGGTCTGCAATGTTCCTGCACAGAAAACCCAACACCAAATCCACTAGCCCTTCTTATTCTTTCCATAGTCCTTCTTGGTAGCAGTCACGAGGAGGAGTGTACCTTCAAATAAATGGGCTGGCAGAGTTGGTGCAGGAAGTTTCTTTCCTGGTGGTATAGCTGGAATTTACGTTGAGGTAATGGACTTGCCCTTTAAAAATCTGTTGCAATTGTGTTAATATTTCGATGTAGCCACAAGATACTGATTTCATCTTATCATTTTTGATGACAGTAGCTGAGAACATGTCAACATCTTAAATAATTAACCTTTACACCTGTCTCCTCGTTTCCCTCTAATGTAATTGTCTGCGGCATCATGAGTGAAAGGAAGGAGAAATTCTTTATTAGTCTCCACGTCAGCGGGAAGCTCATATCCAGACAAGGGTTTTGACTAGAGATGTCTGTTTAATTAGACAAGTAAAGCTCGGAGGAAAAGGAGTATGGAAATGTACCAGGTCCCTGTTAACCAGCAAAGCCATGGAGTGTTGTTAACATTTAAGTGAACAGGAAAAGAGTCACAATCTTATTAGCCTTGGTTTCCATCTTTTCTTAGCTATAGATTCTGTATGTAGGGCTATAAATGTCTCTCAGTCTAGAATTATAATAGTGATTGCACCCGGGTACCTCCCAGTTGTCCCCATAGGACATCATGGTTTTTGGGGCAAAGGTTCTAGACCTTAAATGAAGACTCGTGTGACTTGAGAGGGGTTTGGATGGGCTGAGCAGATCTGGTTATAAAAATCTTCAGTATCACCTCAATCATACAATTTGTAAGGTCCTTAGCTTCAGTCTAAAGATCTACATACAGTATGGCTGATAAATGCAAGTCCTACAGGAGTTACTGATAATCGGCTTGGTGTATCACTACCGCTGTTGGGTGCAGAATTGCTCATTTCACATATAAACCTGTTATTATCAAAGTCTCTGTAGGAAATCTTATTTTTACTGCACTTCCATAATGTTAGAGATGCAGGTGATAGTCACACTGTGGGCACAGTAAAAAGAGTGATGAGTTGTCAGTAGCTGTGTGAGTGGCACTTTGGCAGCTCACCGCTCCTGCACACCTTCCTGAGATGAAGACTTTCTTATGGCAAAAGTTTATTTTTGGTTTCCCTTTAAAAACTTTTTTCCCCACTTTTTTCCCTATAGCCTAGAAACTAATTTCAACAACATAACACTTGCCTTTCTAAGTGTTTAGTTAAGTTCCACTACAGTAGGCAGTCCAGTCACTTCCTCACTTCCCCCCTACCTTTAGCGTATGGAAATACATTAATAGACAGCGCCTCTTTCTCCCTAGGGTCATACCTACTTCAGTAAACATTGTGCCCACTTCAGCAGTTTTGTTTAATGTCTGCTAATCAAAACCTTTATTAAAGGGTATCTCCACTCGTTTTTATAAGTTTTGGGAATCCAGTTCTATTGAAGAACGGGAGGTAAAGGAGCTGTGCCTTACCTTCCGTTCTTCAATAGAACACACAGGAGCCAGGAGAGAAGGTAAGAAACTTACCAGCTCGCTCGCTCCCCCGGCGCTTGGTCTGACAGGTCCCGACGGACCTTGTCTTCTATGCACATAGATCCCGCATGCGCATCGAAGACAAGGTCCGTTTCAAACCCTTGGATGGAGATCCCCTTTCTGGAAAAAACCTATATTGCCATCCTCTTGTGGATTACAAATACTCCAACGCCGGCTGACCCAAGTCCATAGAACCAATGGCCAGTGGGTAGACTATACAATACAAGGGCACTAGTTACCTAAATATCTATTATTGTTCATTTTTGTTAATCTTTGTGATATCACAATATATTTCTTTGTTATAAGTTTCCATTTTTTCCTAAGAATCCCTTTTACAAGGTGTGTGTCTGAGGGAAAAGGAGTATTATTTTAAAAAATCAAACCTCTAAATGTGTACTTAAATCCTACTCTTGGTGAGTGTTTGGGTTCTGTGTTAGGGGTGTGGGGTGTCACCACTGGTACAAAGGAGAAATAAAAAGAAGATCCAGCCACCCTTACGGGGGTAAGTGCTACACTAGGCTAACACAGTGTCGGTGTTCACACAGCGTTTGCTACAATGCATTCCTTTTTTGAAGCGCATGCCCTCACTATTTTTTGCGAATCGCATGATCTCCGATAATGGAATATTGGCAGAAACACAGCACAAACACAATGCGCATGAAACACCCAACATTGCGTTTGCACATCTTTCATGCTTTATCGTGCATTGCAGTGTGGCCGCAGCCTAGCTAGTCAGTGTGGCTGGTGTCTAACTCACCAATCTAAGACCTCACACCAATACTCAAACTAAAGGCAAGGAATAGGAGCTGTAGAGCGATCAGTCGCAGCACAAGCAGCTTTATGCCAGCTAACTGCATTGCTTAAACACCTTTATCTCCCTGTTTAATATAGTTTAAGGTTGTTTATTTGGGGACAGCACTATACTGTAATTGCCCTTTAAATACACACACAATACTAAGAAATATTCACTGTTAACACTTTTTTTTATTATGCTATTTTTTAAGCAATAACAATTTATACTTTAACTTTTTTTTTTTAATGCTGGCTATATCTATATTGTTTGTATTCCATTTATAATTTACACAATGTATATATAACATCACACTTTATTATTATAACATTATAATTTACAGCTCTCTATATTTACCTTCACTGAATTCCATGGTTACTGATTCTTTTATTACAGTATGTTTATTGTCTATTCCTGACCAATAAAACACAGACCACAGGACACAGATGTTCACGTATAACATTCGTGTTCTGCTTTTTCCGATTTTGGTTGGCAGTGAATGCTGGGAATTTCTCTGAACCGGAGATATCAAACTGATCCCCTTATATAATGCAATGGGGATGATGGTCCTTATTCACTAACACCCGTGCAAATGTTCACCAGAGAGGTAACCCACAGCAATGCATCACTTTCACCGCACCAGCTAATTACCGACTAGTTGCTATGGGTTACTGGTACAAATTTAAATCCTATCTAGCTAAAAATAGCCATTGTTTCCTCTGGCGTTCCCAAGTGGGCAGTGAAGGGGTTAAGCAAATTCATTATAGCAAAACATTCTGCCTGATGTCAAAAGGTCTGGAGCTCTTTGCAGGACACACAATGGATTTTTAATTGCTTGGTTCATTTTTATTAACCCTTTAGATGTTTTTATTTGATGTTATTAATAGAATCCGTATTATTACATGTGTAAAATAACCCATCTCTATAATACTGGCAGACAGAGAGATGAGAGCTGTAGTTAAGCAACTACAATATTTAGATGTAAGGTTACATTCACATAACATCCGGATCAAAACGCAAATGCACAGAAAACAAAGTGTATTCATATTTCCACGCGTTTCCTCCGGTGCGTTTGTGTTTTGCACTTTTATCTGTAGAACGGAAATTCATGCATTGCAGGATACGAATGCGTGCAGCTGTGTGTTGGGGAAAGTATTGTACTCCTATCCAACATTCCCCTTTAAATAGGTACACTATTGAGAAATACATTGCACAGAGCTTTGCTAAGATCAGGTTCACTTTATTATCCTCGCCCTGCAGCTCTGTACCATGTTGTTTCTATAAGTACCTACCCTCCAACATTTATATACACAGCATATACACAGAATATACACATTATATACACATTATATACACAGCATATACACAGAATATACACATTATATACACATTATATACACATCATATACACAGCATATACACATCATATACACATCATATACACAGAATATACACAGCATATACACAGAATATACACATCATATACACATTATATACACAGCATATACACAGAATATACACAGAATATACACAGCATATGGAGTGGACGTTCAGGACTGAATGTTTTCCACGACCGCAGCCAACTCCCCTATTCTTTAGTACAGGAAGACAACCACAGGAGAGGGATATTTTCAGTGTAAACGTGTAGCGCATTTTCCGAACGATCGCAAGGCTGTCAAACGTTCCTGCCGGCCTCGTGGTCATTCGGAAAATGCGCTACACACAGTAACGATAAATTGCAGATGTTATAGTTTATTGTTACTGTGTGTACCCAGCTTTACGATAGGGACGATACCATCGGATCCAACGATATTGTCCCTTTATCGTTAGTGTGTGTATCACTTTTAAGAGTGCTCCCGAGGCTGACGAACATTCACGTCGGCTTTGTAATCCCTCGGAAATGGCCGAAAATTTCCCTCGGCTTCGGCCGTCTCCCTGTTGAGCGTTGGCTGCCCTGAATATTCTCTATATGCTTTACATAGGTTGAGTTGGGTGATCTCGCAGATTCTGTCTGTCATTTTTAAAGATCATGTGTGCACCTAGCTCTAAACAACTCAAACAGGATCACCCACTACAATGTTGCCCAGAGGGGGCGCTGTTCATCATAGGTCTATTGATTATGCCACAGCAATTATAATAATACACGTAAATTCAAATATAGACATGTTCAGTAACAAGTCATGTTGCATCTTCCTTATCAGCAGGATGACATACTGGAATGTTATGATATAAAATCATTATCAAAGCTAAATATTGATATAGCCCTCCAGGGATCATGTCATCTGTTCCTATGTCTAGGCCCTTAATGCAGATACAATTAAATCCTAAAGGGAATAAACATATAGAGATCTATGACTGGCAGACCTGGGGTAACAGATGGAGCCATTTAACTATTGGAATGGTGACAGATCCCAGGAAGGAGATTTGGGAATCGGACTCCATCTGGACTGATGAGCAGTGTATACAGCCAGATATTAAATGGGAAATAATGTCCCATAATCTTCCTTTATAGACTATTTACTGGCTCACAGATAGACTAAAAGATAAATAGCCTGATGGGAAACCGCATTGCTTTGAAATTCTGTTTTGATTTTCATTGTGAACAAAGGTGGCAACATGCTCGTGGCTGACAGATGGCGTTAATGTATCCAGCAGATTCATGGCAAAGAGAAAATATTCTAGCAGTAACTGCATTTAATTGGTGGGGTAACTGTAACTCCTGGCTGTTGCAGTTGTAATTTATCACAAAGGCTGAGAGTGACCACGCGATATTATCAGTAGAGTGTGGTGTCTGCCGACACAATGGGGGCGAAATAATCTGCCCAGTTTTGTTATCAGACACAGAGAATTTTTGTAGCGATATTGTTAAGTGTATGGCCACAATGGCTGAGCAAGCAAACAAGCATCTTTACAATTGTGGCTTTAAAGGGTATCTCCACTGGAAATACATATTTTCCATGTGATTTTCTTTGTCTTAAAGGAGAAAGCTAAAGATAAATTAAAGGGCAATTCCACCCTCATAAGAACATCTTTTAGAAAGAATGGCCTCTTTAAAATATGTTGATATATCATAGTTTGTCCTATGAATTCATTACTGTATGCCTGCTATGCTTCTGGAAGCCTCATGGAAACTGAGCAATTTAGTGACCTGTACTGAGCCTGGGCATGCTCAGAAGAGGCAGACAGGGGATTAACATTCAGTCATTGGCTGTGATGTCAACTGTCAAATCCATAACTGACAGTTACTAACTGGAAGAACCAGGAAGCAGAAACAGGGGCAACAGGACATTGTACAGGATTTCAGGTTAGACTTACACCTTTCAGATTTCAAACTATTACCGTATAGGGTTTTGGGGCGTGATTTACCTGTATGTAAGTTTTCATTTCGGGGATGGACTTGCCCGTTAAGTCCAGGTGGTTCCCCATATAATTAAGAACCCATCTACTATTTTTTCAATTTTGTATGCTAACAATTACCATTCTTTCTCCCTTTCATCTTGTTTCTCATTTATTCTTCTGCTGGTGATATAAACCCCAATGAAGTCTGTGGGGAAGGTGCTAAATAAAGATTTGCCTCATGGGGAGGTGTTACTAGAAGCAGAGGACCTTGGGAAGAAGGGGAGGAGCAGCCCCTACAAACACAATTTTTAGTCAACTGGTTGAATTACTAAGGTTAAACATTTAGAAGATAATGTCCTCATTACATTGGGGATTGTAAATACTTCATTTACTATTAGACTTCTAAAAATTACTGAAAATGATTTTATAATAAAGTTTTATAATATTATTGACAGGTAGTGATTTCCCACATGGTCTTAGATTTCCATAAAGTCTTTGTCCTCTGTGATTTAACCCCATCTATTAATATAAATGGGAAATAAGAACATTTTTATTTTACCTACACAAATGTCAACACTTCCCATGCTATAGAATATACATTAAAATACTGCGTGCCCTATCCCCTTCTGCTACTTTGCATAAGGAATAAGGATATGATACATCTATAATAATGTAATTACCAGAGACTCCATATCGCCGTAGGGAAGGTCTCTCTGTCCCTTATATAAATGGCTACATCTGAGGAACATATGAGGTCTGCCACTCAATGAGCCCCATAGGCAAACACTGCCAAGTATAATAAGTAGCACAATTTAGAGACGAATCTCAATAAATGAGGGTCCCAGCTATACAATATGAATATGTGACAAACTATGATTTTTATTATAAGATTTAACATGAAAGTCTGTAACATTACACTGTTCTGGCAAATCTTTGTTTTATTTTACTTATTTTTTTGCTAGATGACTGTAACTAACCCGTCTTATATATACAGAGTAAGAGACATCACTAAGGCTAGGTACACACAACACTGGCCGGTGTGGGTGCCACCAGGCATGACCATTCTCGGGCGCCCGTACATCCAGATCGGGTATGCTGGTAAATCACGGACGATCGTGCAATTCCCTTTGGGACCACACGATCGGTCGCACTGAACTGTCAGCTGTGGCTACTTTGCCACGACTGGCAATGGTTTGTCCTGGCCGACAGCTTGCTAGTGGCAAACAGTTGGCCGGCATAAATGTCGCCACGTGTGTACCCAGCCTAAGGAATCAAGTAGAATAGGGAGAGTTGAAAGAGGATCTAAACTGGATTTCTTTTTAAATCATTATCACTGTACCATTTTGTTGGTTGATCTGTCCCCTATTTCAGTGTTTCTCAAACATTTTTAGACGGTGGTGCAATAGAAATTGTTCTCAAGGCACATCTGTGTTCTTAATAGTTTTAATTACCCAGATTTTATGCACTTTATATTGCAAATTGTATTCAAACCGATGTAGGGCAGATTTACAATACATTGACTGTGTTGTAAATTTATCACAATAAATAACAAAAATGTAAGTTATATTGGTTAAAATATTTCCACTGCCAAAATACTGTGGCACACCTCTGGCTCTTTGAAGTCACACTAGTGTGCCCCGGCACACCCTTTGAGAAACCCTCCCCTATTTCAATATATACCCACTCTTACATTTCATCTGTCAATCAAGTGCATTATTATTATAAACTTTTTCTCATGTGATAACAGTAATGTAAACTAAAACCCCTTTGTGTATAATGTATGCCAGTGTGCAGATAACATGATATTGTATGGGGCCTAGGAATGTGCATTGATTATCTTTTCTATGTTTATATAAATTTTAGACCAGATCAGTAGCACTTCCACTAAATGTAGTTGTAAATTAGATTAATTGGAGTGCTTCCACAATCCTTGTATTGTATGTATTTATTGGGAGGCTTGGTCAAGCCTCCATGTGGTAATAGCACCCCCAACACACCCCTTTTATGAGAGGTCCTATGCCTTTAATATAGAGCACTGGATGGCCTCTTCCCTCATTTTAAAAAGCCAAAGGGCTGGGGGGAAGGGAGAGAGCCTGTTATATGGATCCAGTGTGTTAGAATGAGAAATGCAAAAGTTTGCTAATGGTAATTGAAGTAAAAGAAATGTAAAAAGGTTAGACTTTAGGACCTTCCAGACTGGGGTTACCTTGACGTGGTTGGAAGGCTTTTCATTCATGTGATCACAGTAATGTATACTAAAACCCCTTTGTTTATAAAGTATGCCAGTGTGCAGATAATATGATATTGTATGGGGCCTAGGAATATGCATTGATTATCTCTTCTATGTTTGTATATATATAAATGGATAGAATCTATGGATTCTTCTGACTGCTAGCTATTTGGAGTAATGAAGGATCCCCCCACTCCCCTCTGATTCTCAGAAATCTTCCAACATGAGAACAGGTAATAGATAGAACTCAGTTCAAGTTTATCCTCATAACCAATGGGGTGAGCAATTTACACTGTTAAAAGTGACCGAGTTTTCCTGTGTGGTTTGAAAAGTCATTTTATTTTAAAAATGACATCCCGTATTTAGAGATCGTTCCTGTGTTTTGAAATGTATATACCGTGGGTGATGTTATGGAAAGGCCGAGGTCAAATATTTCACCCCTCCCAATGAAATAAGCCAATTCAGATTCCACACATGGAGAAATTGAGAGCAGATGTTCTAAGCACCTACCTTCTGTTTCACCACTGAATATTATACACACACATTATACAGAATGACTTATTAAAAGGATTTATCTCTGTGGATTCTATTAACCTTGATTCATTTGTATACGAGTAAACCACAGAATGTAACCACAAGATAACATGAACACTGGAAGGCCTGAAATTGGTCGTAAGGAATCCTAGAACATCCCTTGATCCTAACCATAAGAGCGTGGATTATATTGGAGAGAAAGGGGTGTTTACTCTGAATGGGATATTTAATGTCGCATGAAACCAGAAATATGAAGTATGTAAAATAAAGAGTTTATTTTGGACCGGTGGTGAGTTGAAAATTACAAGTCGATGAAGGGAATTAATATGTTGAAACCCTAGTGATTCCAGTTGATGGCAATTCAACACAAAGTTATTACCAAGAATACTTGGCAGTGAATTCCTATACAGTTTCTTTCCAAAGTCCTATAGTTATGTTATTTTAGTGGTTCCTGGTTATTTTTTAAACGTATGTAAATGACTCAAGATTTAAAGATAATACGCTTTAAACAGGGAGTCCTTTGTAGGTTTTTTTTTCTTATTTTATGAGAACCATATTTTAAAAAATTATTGGTTCATTTACCCATCACCCCCGAAGGACTGAAAAGACTTAGTGTTGACATTTACTGTGTGTAATGATATGAAGAAGGGTTGAGATAGGTCATGATTGTCCTATGTGGGTAGGTTGTTAATGTATAGTGCAATTCTCTATCATTTGTCTGTGTACCAGCACAATTCTTACCCTATCATAATGTCTTGTACCAAATATCCTGCTTACTAGGGATGGTGGGGACCACATTACACTTCTGTTCTCCCTCAAAGGGGTCCATATTCTAAAGATACAATGTATTTCACTAAATAGAAGTACAATTCAAACTATAAAAACATTCTCTAGTAAAGAAACAGAACCCTGTATATGCATAAAGTCCTGAACAGGCATGAAGCAGATCTTTGTAATCACTGGATATCACAAAGCTGGAAAGATCACAGCTCACACCTTGACTTATTTAAAATTAGATTGGTGCAAAGTTTGCCTATGGTCTAAAGCTAGGTACACACAGTACAGATTTCTGAAAGATGACAGACAGGATTTGCAAGATCCTCTCTGCCATCTTTCAAAGATCTGCATACACACAGTCCCGAGCGTTCTCCCTATGAACATCATAGGGAGAATGCTCAGGACTGTGTGTTTCCCTTGGCCGCGGCAGACTCCTCTATAGGGAGTCTAGCGCAGCCGATGGAAATTTTCAATCATTCCTGAACGAGTGTTCGGTGGCCGCGCGCTCGTCCGAAAACGAAGGTACACACAGTACCGATAAATCCAATCCGACGGTATCGGGGCTTTATCGTTACTGTGTGTACCCAGCTTTAATTTGTAGCAACCAGTCGGATCTTATCAAATGTTTTCTAACTGCAGTTGACCAATAAAAAGGTATTATTTCATTGGTTGCTGCAAATTAAAAGCTCAGGCAATTTGTCATGCGGTATATTGATGATTTACCGATATGTCCAATTGTCAATTTTAACCGATTTTGTATAATAATAATAATAGTAATAATAAAAGAGTTGTGTGGAAATTGACCATCTATCATTCTGGGTAGTCGATGGCGTTTAACTGTTTTAATAACCGTAAGTCCTTTGGTCAAAGAGCAATATGACTGAAAGTTTGGAACCTCTGGGTAGCCTAGTTTATCTGCACACTTTTGTTATGTGACAAATCCATAAAATTGGAAGAACAGAATAAAATGGATAGTTTTAGGAGTGGGCTTCTTCTAAAATTTCTGAAATTACGAAATATTTTTTAAAAAAATCACTGTTATTAATACATATAATATAATACATATTCTGGTTGATACAGGGATACTTTAGTATTCAGGGGAAGGCTAAAAAGTTTGGACTTGATGGACATAATTCTTTATTCAGTCTCCAATACTATGTAACTAATGACTAGTTTTACATTATATGCTGTTGTATTTTAATGCACTAGCATTTGAATGCCATGGATTTATAGAAATGGCCCCCAAAAGTGTGCTGGATGTAATATATATGTGAGCCAAGAGACTTGGGATCTCATTGTGTGACATTGGTGGGAAAAGCTTGTCCATACCTATTGATTACACAGTTCAACATGGAGACATCCAATGACACCCAAAAGTGTTAAAGACTTGTCTGTTCACATCACAAAATGCACTCTCTAATAATTGTGGCACACAGAAGTACAAATGTTAAGAATACTAATGTCATCATATGAGGGATATCTATGACCGTATGGCTTTCTAATGCGAGCACAGAAAATTAAAGTAAAAAAGTAAAAAAGAGTACCGGTAATATGCAAACAATATAATGTGGCAGATTAGAAGGGAGATAAGGGATTAATACAAGTTCTTATTGTTAAAAATGGTGCTAATTTTGCCCCAACCAATCAGATGTTAGCTTTCAAATGTTAAATAAGATCTGATTGGTTGGGGCAAAATTAGCACCATTTTTAATTGATTTATTGAATCCCCCTATATGTGTGGTGTCTATTATATCATTTTGGGCATTTCAATGAGATCAGGTGATGGTCTATACAATGTAGGATGCAGCTAAGAATAAAGATCATATCTCATTGTGCTTGTATTTTGAAGCCTGTTGTCTCGATATACTGTACAGTGCCAAGAGAAACATGTTTTCATGTGTAATCTCATAATATTATGCAACTTCCTTTAATGTGATAGAAATGAGTCAACTGTTGCTATTTATGCCATGAAATGATTCAAGCCTGGCACTTTGGAACAAGAATATTCAAACCAGACTAGAAATAGCTGTTCATTTTCATATATTAATTGGTTAAAAATGTACAAAAATGCTTATAAACATCGAGAAGAATCCTGGGTAAAATATGATCACGTTACCGGCTAGGGAACCGTAGCCTTAAATTACATGTCCATTCATAGTCAATGGTTGAAAAATGTCTGGAAATTCACTTATAACTTGGGAAAGTTTCCACTCTTTAATGTCATGAATCTAGCTTGAAAACTGCTTGAAAAACACGAAGAAACAAAAAAGAACCGTAGCATTTCCAAGACAAATTCACTTAAACAATATTAATGTGCCTGTAAGAATTCTACAATTGCTAAATAACCGCTCGTGTTTTGTAGTTATTAGAAATCATCTAATTCTGCAGGTTTCTGGATTTGAAAAAGTGAACCATGGACCAATAGACACAGTGGCACATTCTCAGTGAATCCCTACCTTTCCCTTTCTGCCAGTGTTGACAATTGACTACTTGGTGACCTGCCCGTGCCCTCTTTGTTATCAAGACTGAACAGTTAGAAGAGTAACATGGGCTTTTTCTGATACCCCGCTCAAGTTATTTGGAATATTGGCAGAACCTAAATGATTGTAGGTCCCAATCACACTCAGAAAAATGTATCGAAATAGGAATTTTTAAATTTAATACTCAAGGGTTAATTCTAAATGACTTAACGAGTAATGCAACCCAAATACTTAAGGAAAATCAATGAAAACTGGAGAGAGACTCAATTATAGCTTATGCATAGAGTCTAGATTGCATTTAGGAAACCAATTATTTCTCAGACATAATATGAGCTGCCCAAAATGTGCCTTACAGGGGAGAACAATCACACATTGTCTATGGGAATGCCATAGTGCTAAATTACTGGAGAAAAATGACAGTATATGGAGAAAACATACTCCAAATAACTCTACTGCGTGATCCACTCTTTATTTAATACAGCGGTCCACGTGTGAAGACAGACTCAGACAATACAGCAAGTTTATTTCCTAAATGGGCTCAGCTAATATTCCTAGGTAGACAAGGACCGGTGAAATATTGGCTATCATCATAAAACCCCCTCTGAACGAGATTAAAAGATCACTAAAACAACTTTATATAAAAACTGTATACTGAATAAAACATTGAAAATTAGACCAAATCTTTTTTAATCTATGGTCTCCATTTATGAATTACAATTTCAGGTAATGAGAATTAAAGAATAATGCAAACATTCCAACACACCATATGATATTGACAAAACTTGCCAAAAGCAATTGAGGCATATCAGAAATAAGGTGATGTGACCTTAACAGAGGTTATACAATGTAACATAATTAAAGGGCACTTAAAACAAACAAACAAAAAAAGGTTACTTTTCAGTTACCTGCCCCCAACCGTAACGGATATATTTTGCACTTATTTCCTAAAATTTAGTAATAAAAGATATTTAAGCATAATTATTGTCCCCATTCTGACAGAGTAAAGGTGGCCATACATTAGGATGATTTTACTTACCCGACCGAGCGATCCCACAACATTAGACCGTTCCTGCCAGAACCGCCTTCCCCGTTCTTCCTTGCAGCCAACATGCAAATCCTATTCATTTTGCGACTGCATGTCGATCGCAAAGAAGAATGGGAAAGGTGATTCTGGCAGGATCGGTCTAATGTCATGGGATTGCTTAGTCGGGTAAGTAAAATCGTCTTAATTTATGGCCACCTTTAGCTTGCACCTCCCTCCATCCAGTCAATCAAGGCTGTGACTACTGACATCGCAGCCAATGATTTACTGCTGTTTCACTGCCTCCTCTGCACACGCTCAAGCTTATAAAAAGCTCATTGAGCAGAGGGAGGAGGTGGAAATCCTTTCCAGAACAGAAACTAAAACTAACTAGAAACTAAACCCAATTTTTTTGTACTCCAGAATCTGAAAACAAGCCCCCTAAAAACCCTAATAAACTATAAAATCCCACATCAGTAAATTGTATTAAAGTCAATGTAAACCTGTTAAGAACTGGATGAAGTATCTGTGTGTATGTGCAGTGTCAGACCACACCTCCTGACCTCAGTCACATGTTTCCTTGCTTTATCTGTCGTGTAAAAGGATTGGCTAGAGATTATTAATGGGTGTGACCAACTGTAACAAGTTTGTGCCAAAGCAAAGGACTGAGCATGTGCAGAACATAATGGTCGTTGACCAAACTGTGTGATACTAGAATGCTGTGAAGTAAAGCACAAACCATATGTTATTTAGTAAATTCCCAGCGCCTGTATCAAAATGAGAGGTAAGGAAACAGTTTACTGGTTTTATATCAAGGTGTTCTGCCTTCTGGTTCAGTGTTGTTCTGTGGCTTTAGTTGTCCTTTAAATACCTGGTTACAAATCCATGTAATAAACTGTTGAAAATAGCAGTTGGGGTTGCAGGCAGATACCTGACAAGTCACCAGTTTTTTGTTTTATGGGTGGACACGCACTTATAGACATGATCCATTGTACTCAAATTTCTTTTTTCGTCTTTAATTATTTTGTTCCTTTAAATTAGTTTTAAACATTTGATTTACTACATTGTTTAGGAAAAGAAAAACAAATTACACTACGATATTTCATAAACTCTGAAACATTTGGATACAAATACAAAACCAATCATGGCTGCATAGATGACAGTAGAATGTTAAACTGTCATATTTATATTCAATGTCCATTGTTTTAACATTCTATTTGTAACAACACTTCTTATAGCATTGTATTATAACAAGGCTGTATAACTGTATATAAAACTAATTGTTAGTCACTAGGAAGGGAAGCTGATTTAAGGCTGTCAGTGAGGAACTATAGAATCCATTCAGATTCTTTCATATTTTAACTTTAGTTCTCCTTTAATTATAGTGAAGCTCATCGGAAATAAGATGCAGTGATTAAAGGGTATGTCCACCCTAAAATTGAATTTTTAATATAAGATCCCCCCTGGGCTCCCAGCCCCAACCGCTATTTTTTTTTTTTTAGAAAGCCCCCCAAATTCTACTTACCTCCCCTCTTTCCTCCGCCGCGCTCCCGGCCCTCTGCTTGCAAGGAAATGCAAGCAGAGGGGCGGGACCGGCAGCCGCGTCTGTGATTGGCTGAGCGGCAGCCAATCACAGACGTCGGCTGCCGGCAGCTCACTTCGCCGGAGGAAAGAGGAGAGGTAAGTAAGAGTTTGGGGAGCTTTCTAAAATAAAAAAAATGCGGTTGGGGCTGGGAGACATGGGGAATACAGTACTGAAGGGATTTTATGCTAGGGGGGGGATAGTAGAAACGGGAGGGAGAGGGAGGGGGAGGGAGGAGGGAGAAGGGATGCAGTACGCATGGCAAAATCTACCTGAGGCTAGCTAGCAGGCAGTGTCCTATATGGACTCTGCTATCCTCCTGGTGGGCAGTTTTTGGGACTTTGGGGGGGGACTACAGGAGAACCCTATGGAGCTGGGATGTGAGGTAAGGATTAAACTACACTACATGGTGGGGCCAGTAGTTGGGGGGATTATAGTTTTGGGGGTGGACATGCCCTTTAATAGTCAGCACTATGTTGGTTTGACCATCTGTGATATACAAGGATTTCATTAATGGAGCATTTCCTATCTAATGCAGAATGTTAATATGTTGTGTATTAGAATTGTCCACTAGATGGCCTTGGTGTAAAATCAAAGAGATCTTATTTGCAGAGAATAAAATAGTAACATATATGGAATGTTCACCTAAATGAATTCTGCTTTAAAACAAGTGAACTGGATCCAACTTGCCATACTCAGCATTCCTTTCCCCGAGCTCTGACCGACTGCTTAATTAATCTGAAGCACCAAATACAAAAGCCGCACTGTTCATTTCCAAAAAGAAATCTTCGCGGTGTAATGGTCCAGATGTCAGTGAGGAGGGTCCAGTTGTTAAATTAATATTTATTCTAGATAGGAGACATTTTATGGGCTTTCCTTGAAATCTTGGTTCTGGTACATTAAGGCTGGGTACACACCAGCAGATATTTTCAGCCAACTTGGGGCCGCACGATCAATCGTTCGCACTTTCAGCCGTAGCCGACTTTGCCGCGACCGGCGGACATTTGTCCCAGCCGAGCGCTTGCTCATAGTGACAAATAGTCCCTTTGTGTGTACCCAGCCTAAGACAAGGTCTCTTCTACCTTAGGAAGGGGACGTCAGATTCCATAAAATTAGAAAATCCCAAATATAAAAAGATACGGAAATGTTGTATATTTCTGCAGGTATCAGAGACCTAATTAGTAATTCTCCGTAGGCCTCGTTCATATACAGAATGCTTCGTAATAACATCTAATTGGTTATAGGTAATTGAACCCTACAATTTGTTTTCTTTGAAACTGATCCAAGTAATTTGTACCATGGCATGTTCTACCTAATAAAGAATTGGTTCTAGTGACAAGCATTTTGTCTTTAGCACCACATCCTCCAAATATTTATCTTTGACCAGAGTCATAACCTTGTTTTAAAGGTACAAAACACAGCAGTTAACCCCCACAAACTGCTCTTTATAAGTGATAAGTGATTCCTACACAAAGACGCAGCAGTGCAAATAAACTTTGACTTTAACCCTTTTTTCTTAGTAGCACAGGTTTAAGATAGAGAATCTTTCCCCGGGAATTTTAGTTATAGAGAAAGATTTTTGTCTTTGGGCCAGTGAACTTCCCTGCCACCGGGGTGCGGGCCATCCGGGTCTGGTTGTGGCAGTTCAGTTCCAATCTATTAAACAGCTGATCATGGGTATGTTTACGTCATACACACAATTAGCTGTTTAAAAACAGCTGATTGCGGACCTTTGACGCGCTGGCGAGGGTGTGTGTCAGGGGCCCGTCCTCCAATCCCTTGTGGGGGCTGCAGTTACATGAAGTGTGGATACATTATCAGGACAGTGCACCCCCACTTCTAATGCACCAAAGCTATTGTGGCTCTTTGGGCTCTGAGGCTTAAGAGACGCAAAATCCATCTTGGGGTCAGGTGAACAGCAGGCGGACGTTTCCTTCCAGTTTTCCAATGGATCCAGATGTTTTGCCATCAGGAATATTCTACATGTATCGGAATCCGCTAGTAAACCGACAAGAAAATGGCCCACACTAACCCTTGGTGCAATAGTACAAAAGTTAGTGTAAAAGTTAAGTTTAAGACTGAATTTTGCAGTTGCTTCTCTTTATTACATCAAAATGAGCATTTCAATTGCAATAATTCGTAGAATGGTCTGTAACCCCCTGTCCTATATTACGTTACAAGGGGCCCAATCACTGCCAAGATGGAGGCCTGACTTATAGTTTGGGAGGCCCCTGGCGTCTCATTGATTATATATTATAGGGTTATACCTGTACCAAATGCTACACACTCTATTACACTAATTACAGACTTATAGGAACTTCCTGCTGGATCCATTCTAAGAGCTGGATTTGAATTACACACATGTGGTTATGATTTTTCCTGTCCATCTAGTGAGATCCCCACGTTTACTGGCTTTGTTAAATACGGGGCTGGTACAATTTTTGTATTACGCATAAGCCTGTTTACATTAATACCATAATCATTGGCAACATGAAGATAAGCTTAGATCACTCTTCTTGTATGTGACCCATGCCCTCAACTTTTTTTAAATTGTGGTTTGTGTCTTTATTGTAAAAATGTAGAAATATTTTACAAAACTGCCCCCACGTTTAACATCACGGGTTATAGTAAAAATAGATGTTCAACCAATACAAAAGGCGCGGGCTCCGCCTCCCCCCGAACCTTTTAACACCTCCCTTATTGATGGCCAATCCTAACCTCTCTGTTCTAACCCTAACCCTATTGGCTGTCAATGTACCTCCATCCTGCCTATCCTTTCCCTGTCATGTTGCCTCTAATTTACACTGTTAAGGGGCCAGGCCAATGAATATTTGTTGTTTGGTGCAGTTGGTACAGGACCTGATCTGTGTAACATTTGTCTCTATCAGAGGATCTTTCAAGATTTTAGCAAGTAGATATTTTCTTCAAAGAGACAAGTAGATGTTTTCCTTAAAGAGATATTGCAGTCAAACATAAATAAGCCCTGAAAACTCCATCAGATATTCCAAGTTTAACCATAGATACATATAAAAACACATTTAAAACTTACAGTTTTCAGGTACATTGATAATAAAACTTTTTTATATGTTCCATTAGTTTTGTGTTTATTATCCACATTTTATTCATAAAGAAGTCACTCAATATGTATTTTTTATAATTGAAATGAATCTTATTAATCTTTAGTTTAATTATTTAAAATAATCTACCATTTTCCTAATTTCATTGGGCTCACTGTACAACTTCCCACCTTTACATGGCCTTGGTCCTTCCACCCGAAACAGACAGCCAGTAACAAACACAAATTTTATTTTCCTTTGTTTACTAAAATAAATCGATTCATCGATTCACGAATGTAAGGTTTTGAATTTTTGAGTTTTCAATTTTGGATAATTTACAATAAAGTCGACTGGGGGGTCTTATTTTCACAGAATAATTTATAATTATGGTAAATATGGTGAAAATAATGCTATCTGCCTTTATAAATACGCCCTTTAGTGTCGGTACGATCAGTAGACCATTTAATATTTTCATGGCAGTCTTCAAAGGTTAGGCCTTTAAATAGGTCACTCAGAAAGTGAACTATTCTGCTATCTATCCTTTACCTCCCATTCTTTAATTAATGCAAAAATGGAATAGTTTCACACATTATTTTAAAGGAATTTATTTAATTTTAGGAAAACATCCAGTTTCATTAACGTATCTAAATGTGGTTATAATACCCAATAGCTCATATTAAGGTAATATACCTAGTCTAGTCTAGTCTAGTCTAACCTCTGGTTATTTTGCCTTGTGACAACTTGAAACTGAAACTGACCTTGAAATAGTGAGACTTTTTATTGTTAAAAGACATTAGAATCCAATCTACAGGCAATGCCTGGCACTGTGACAGGATGACTATCATGAAATCACAGCACATTCTTCAGATACCTTCCAAAGAACACAGAGACAATGCCAGTCTTTTATCACGGTGCGCTGCTTGCCAAGAGTGAAACAAAGACAAAAACATTTCTGGGCTTTTTCATTATCTACCTGGAGGAGCCAGTCTGACATCCATTAAACAGCATTTATAGGGGGGGTCCCTAAATACCATTTTAATCAGCACCAAGCAGATTAGGTCTCTAATAGGTGCCCCGTGCCAGCTAATTCACAAAGCACAAACCAGAGCTTAATGTCAGACTCCCCTATTGCTTGAAGGGTTGGCAGGAATCACAGTGAATGGAACAGGTGAACATGGCTGTACTTAAATATTTCCTACTGTAGGTACAAAGAGAATAAGGTTGGGAAATCTATAGTAGCCAGAACTTACCCATGCCCATTGACAAAACCACGCCCACTGACAAAGCCACACCCACTTTAACTCGGCGGGGCACTCTTCGTGGGAATAATCAAAGACTGCTCAGGCAGCAAAAGCCCTAGAAGTGCCCTTGCATATTCCTTGATTACTCAAACCAAGTCAAAGAAATCTTAAACACAAATACAGAGAATTAACATGGCAGCTCCCCCACCCACATATCAATGCAAATATGCTGGCAATTAATAGTTAGAGAACTAAACAATTCTTCATCAAATGTGAAAAAAATACACTGTAATCTTTAGTTCCCCTTCAATAGTGTAAGTATAACATGTAAGGACAGGAAACCAAATTGCACTGTCTTGTAGAGCTGCAGACCCTGTTATATGGATTTCCAGATGAAAAAAGAAACAGTGAATAATACATCTCCTATTGTAATATAGAAGGATACCTGGATATTAGCTGTGACCATGAGGTTCTTTCACCCTATCAAAGAACAAGTTGTACTGATCATGGAAAGTCAAATTAACTTTGAATATCTTTATATTAAAAGTACAGTGTATATTACTGGCAAGTTTCAATAAGTAGTATAGTGTAGCTATGTATTGAATAATAGATTATTAATAATAAAATGGACTGCAGACTGATCGGTTATAATACCTATTATTCAGTGCACATTACATGGTATTACAAGGTATTTTAGCTGTGATACTGCACTTTATATTTAAATATGAAGACAGAGGTAGCACACACCGCCGAATATCAGGTTATGCCCGGGTGCTTACCAAGGAATATGGATAGAGGAAGGTAAGTGTGGAAGCACTCCTGGGTCTTGAATGTAACAGATCAAATTTATTGTATTAAAACGCTAACATCTACGCGTTTCGGCCGCCATCTTGTCCGTCATCAGGATGTTTTATATATATATATATACTGTATATATATATATGAACTGCAGACTTTTATGTCTTAAAGGGCATGTTCACCCTTAAAACAAAATATTGGTTAACTGTCAGTTACCTGCCCCCAACCCCAACTGATATATTTTGCACTTTATTACCTGCATTACTAACCAGATATTTAAGGATAATTATTGTCCCCATTCTCCCTTAACAAAGAATTCTATGGAATATCAAAGGGCTACTTGGACATGCCTTGGATATTATTATTTTACATTATACTTTAATATATAATATGTTATCAGACCCTGATAACAAGTTACTTTTATATGCAAGAAACGATGCGCATTCTACCAAACACTAATTGCAATTAGTTATCCCGAATCTTTAAAGTATCAGCGATGTTCTTCTCCTGCCCCTAGTTACAGGATATTCGTTTCCTAATTAGGCTTTCCATCTTCGGCAGAACTTGAGAGCAATTAATTAATTAGGCCTAAGGAATTGGCATTCCACTAGGACTGTTATGCTTACAACACAAAATTTAAAAAATGATCCATAGAAAAAGAAATAAAAAAGCAGTTGCTTATTTCAGCAGTTTTTACCATAGAAACGTACAGTGGCTAAATATGTTTCTTTAGGTTTTTAAATTTAAGTCCTCACACTGTCCGAAATATTCAAGTTACACTGTGTGTGATGAAAAGAACCACATAAATATTGTTTAGAGTAGAGATGGCCAAAATTTTTATTTTGTTCCGTCTTCATGTTTAGGGAACTCTGGGGAAAACCTGGACCGAACGTTTGAGATTATTTTCGAGGGTTACCGAACGTTTGAGGTTATTTTCGAGGGTCACCGAACGTTTGAGGTTATTTTCGAGGGTTACAGAACGTTTAAGGTTATTTTTGAGGGTTACCGAATGTTTGAGGTTATTTTCGAGGTTATTTTCGAGGGTTACAGAACGTTTAAGGTTATTTTCGAGGGTTACTGAACGTTTGAGGTTATTTTCGAGGGTTACCGAATGTTTGAGGTTATTTTCGAGGGTTACCGAACGTTTGAGGTTATTTTCGAGGTTATTTTCGAGGGTTACCGAACGTTTGAGGTTATTTTCGAGGGTCACCAAACGTTTGAGGTTATTTTCGAGGGTCACCAAACGTTTGAAGTTATTTTCGAGGGTTACCGGAAATCCGCCACGGAATTCTAGTTGGATTTCTTACACAATAGTAGTAATTTGTCTCACAGCTGTGAGTTGTTAATATGTTGGGTTTTCATTATACATGTTATAATTAATACAATTTAAGAGTTTTCCATCAATTAACTTTATTAGAGGTAAACTGTAAAGGAAGTCTATTAATACATTAATACATTGATCTATATTTGTAACCTTCAAAATCAGTGGCCTAAAAATGTATGTTATTATATATGTTATGTTATTGTGGGCACTGCTCCTCCTCTTTTTCCCAAACTCCTCTGCTTCTTTTTGCACCTCCCTGTGAGCCAAATTCCCACAGACTTGAATTAGCTTACATCACCACCACCAAAGGACCATGGTAAACAGCATGAAATTAAGCATTAATAATAATAGTTTTGTGGTATTTAGTTTGCATTCAAAAATGAAAATATATAGCAAATATATAAAAAAATGAAAATATATAGCAGATAAGGTGCTTTCATGGGAAATCACCTGAATTTACTTTTATTATTAGACTTTCATCCGCCATTAAGAAGGAACAGTCTGTTATTAGTAATAATTAAGTAATAATTCGCTTAATTTATGTTTAGCAGCAAGCTGCCATTTTAGATCCTGCAATTTTATTTCTTCTTCTCAGGATGCACACTTTATGCACGCTTAATGCACGCTTTATGCACGCTTTATGCACGGCTGCTGGTACAAGTACAAAATTTACAAAGATATTAGTGAGTCCTTAGCAGTTACTGCAAACCAAAAAGGTGGCACAGTTCAGTAATGTAAAAAGAGAATAATAAATAACAGTATGCAGTTGCAGATCCCTTTTATCTTTGTATATCCCTTATGTAGAATAACCTTTTAGGAAATTGTTAAATCAATTCTCTAAATTTGGCACTGTCTCTAAGGATGGGTTATGAGTTATTACATCCTTTATTACTCTATCAGGAGCCATTTTGTGTGTAATGCTTAGAGCTAAGTGACTCGACCTTGATTTAAATCACAGCCCAGCCCGTGGAATCATTGTACTAGCGCAAGTGACTTAAAATTTTGAAAGTTAAACTTGAAGGGCAACCGGTATTGTGTCTATACAATCACATGCATGTTGATGCTCTGCTCATAGAGATTTCAATAAAACGTCTAATCTCTTCATTTTAAAGGACAACTATACTGTAAATATGTACATTTAAAATGGAAACGTTACATTTGAGGGTTAGTGATTAAAGAATTCAATAAATATCACATTTTTTGATAATACTGTTATTGAAAATAAGTCCGCAAGTTCGGAAAACCTGGACTAATTCGAACCCAAACTAGTTTGCATAGAGTTCGGATAGTTCGAGTTCGTCTAAACTCATAAAGTTCGGGTCCATCACTAGCGCTGAAGCACTCAAGAAACCAGATAGAAGTAGTTTTGTTCATGCTGTTGCTCTTCATATAAATTATATCGGGAGGTAGAAAGTACTAATCCAGCCTCCCTGCCCCAGGTACTTTTCATTTTCACTATTTTTAAAAAAACTTTCAGAGTTATTCAATAAAGTTTTTATTCTTAAAAATGGGGGTAATTTTGCCCCAACCAATCAGATGCTAGCTTTTAAATGTTAAATAATATCTGATTTGTCCAGGTGATTAATCCACAATAACCAATCAATTGTTCTCTAACTGCAGTAACCCAGTAACCCAGTAACGAACAACTTCTGGACCAGAATAACGGCAAACTGGCTACTTTATTCTATATCCACACAACATGTTTTGAGCCACATGGTCCCTTCAGTTGTCTTGTTTGAGTCTTCTGTCTTCATACCATTCATTTTACATGCTATACAAAATACTGTGATATGGACTAAATCAAACATAGAAAAGATAATCAATGCACATTCCTAGGCTCCATACAATATCATATTATCTGCACACTGGCATAAATTATAAACAAATCACATGAATGAAAAGCCTTTCAATCATGTCAAGGTAACCCCAGTCTGAAAGGTCCTAACTTCTAACCTTTTTTACTGCAATTACCATTAGCAAACTTTTGCTAATGGTTTAGCAAAGTTTAGTTCTTGAAGACGTTTTGCTAGTCATCCGACTGGATTTCTCAATTTAGAATGACTCGTATAAGAATCTGTTGGCAATTATGTACCCTGGAAAGTCCCAATTAGCATATAACAGCCAGGTGTTAGGGACCTTCTGAATGCAAGGTGTGGATGCATTGAGGCTAAGAGGTGTTATCGAAACTGCCCAGGTTAAGGTATCAAAACAACATTGTACATGGCAGACATTTGGTGTCGACCCCCCCCTTCACCTCTATTCAGGCTTGGTTTCTTTATTTTCACATAAATGGCCTCCTTGACACCTCTCTTGAACCAGTCATGTTCCTTTGCTAATATGTTAATATTACAATCTTCAAAGGTATGTCCTTTTTCCTTAAGATGCAGGTACATGGCTGAATCCTGACCCAAGGAATTGTCTCCTCTGTACTGGGCCATATGTTTTTGCAGTTGATGTTTGGTCTCCCCAAGATACAAATCAGAGCATTCTGCCCTGCACTGTGTATATGATGTCGCTTTTCTTGTGTTTTGGTAGTGTGTTGTTTGGTTTAAAGCAGACAGGGATACGGTGTTTTTTGAAAATTCTTCTTAATTTCTCGGAGACCCCTGCTACAAATAGGATGACCTCAGTCACATGCTACCTTGCTTAATTGGTCCAGTAAAAGGATTTGCTAGAGACTACTAGTGGGCTTTACCACCTGTAACAACCTCTACAGTAGCTTAGGACTGAGCATGTGCAAAACATAATGGTCACCAAACTTTGTGATACTGGAATGCTGGGAAATAAAGCACAAACCCCATGTTAGAAAGGTAAAATTTCCTAGTCCCAGTTAAAGATTTTTATGTCAAGACACTCTGCCTTATGATTCAGTATTGTTCTAAGGTTTATTATTCCCTTGACAATCAGAAATATGTTACTGGACTGAGCTTCAGTCACATGAGAGGATCTTCTCATTTGGATTTGGAACTTTTTCTAAGGGTTATTGTCCATTTCTTTGGAGAGACAAGGGAGGAGGAACTCAATCCCACATTATTATGTTCATGTTCCAGATCAGGTCTCACCATTCCTGACAGTTTTACTATTTGTACATGAAATAAACTTTGCCTTTTGTAAATAAAGAACCTACTATCCGAACTCTCAATCTCGACCGATCACGTATTATAATGTAGATTTTCAAGGAACATGTTTGTAATTAGCGTTGAGATGAACATGAAACTTGTAGAATCCTCTATAATTGCAGGTGAAGTCACTACGAGAAAATCCTCCCATAGAAAGACTTTCTACAGCTGCAGAGCTACAGGTTAAAGTTCCTTTTTATTAAAACTGTTCCATTCTCCACCAGGGAAGCATTAAAAGTGGAAGAGATCAACTGGGCAATTATCATATTTTTGTTACCTTATCTTTGCCTCATGTCCATCTTCCTTGCTTGTTACTGAATATGTTTTGCTAAAACAGCTGCCCGTGTTCTTAGAAGAGACTTAACCTCAACAACCAGTGTCTGTTCTAATCCTTAGGTAATCTATGAATGTTTATCCAAAGCTCTGAAGTGGATGTTATAGAAAATTGTTTATTTTATTCTCCTAGAGTGATAGAGACTTTGTTCTGTGCTCCTAAGGAATGTCTGTAGGCCGCCAAAGAACATTGCACATCTGTGCACTTCCATGGCCAATGCAAACTTCTGGGGCCAGTATTTGAAATGTACGAATAGTTCAGGCACCCATAATTCCATGTTTTTAGTTGATTTTAATACATTCATCTAGTTATTAATATTTCTTTTGCACATAAATTGCATATTAAAATTATTTGCGTTGTTACTTCACCACTAAGATATCCATTTGAAGATAAATATTGTCCCCACCAGGGATTCATTTAAGCCTCTAATCCCTCCCTGTTCATATAATATTCATGAAACATCATGACAGGATGGAAATCTTTGAACTCTCAGATAAATCCAGCTTTCTTTGCTATTCAAATTCGACAGCGTTTGTAAATTAAAATGAAGAAAATGAAAGTCATTATTATAAAAGCATCAAAGGACCTATAATTATCCTTTATCCAACTGTAGGTCAAAAATAAAAAAAAGCCCCAGCACATTCTCACAGCAATTGGCAATGTGTAACTTATACAGCGTTTTGGAAAGTCAACTTAATGGAAACAAAGGCGTCTTTTATGTCGCTGTTTTAAGGAAGTCAATATTCCGAGAAGAAGGAAGGTTTGCAAGGAGGCAGTTCATGTGGTGAAAGGATAATAGTGAATTATTCAGATTCTATTCACAGAAAGTTGGTGACAACAGAACAATTGAAACTCTCCGTGCAGAGGTGACATCTTGTTTACAACAGTCTCAATGCAGAGAGGTGATTAGTGCCACAATGGGGAAGTTTCTTTAGAATCTTGTTGGTACAACATCACCAAGAACCAAACAGCGATTGTTAAAGCCAATTGGACATAAAACAAACTCTTAAAATCCGTACACACATCCGATAATTTCGTACGATTTACCCAACGAACGATTATCAACCGCATTGTATACTATAGTTGTACCAACGACGCCTGTACATACTTTAATGATAGTTGTTGGATAATTTTTTTTTAAATGTGTCGTTTATCGTAGGAAACATGTAATATGTATAGTGCGTTAGTATTCCTTCCGGGGGGGGAAAGGAATATCATAAAATACCGTTGTTGTTTGAATACAATCGTACAAATTTAATTTCTCTCACACATTCGATTGTTTACGAACATGTACAGTATTTAATGTGTCTTCAAACAAAAGAAAGTTTGTAGCTGCTCTTCTTTATTTGCTTGAGGAAGATTGTACTGTACAAAAGAGTGACTGGCATCATCATCCGTGAGACGTGTGGCTTTAATTGAGTGTTTACAAGATGAATACATGAAGGTAATATTTTTTATATACTTTCTATAAATGTGTTGTTTGGGTAAAAGAGTTTTTGAATACATATTGTTGACAATATATTACTTTGTGTAGTTTGTTTCACATGTGGTTGGTACAGACCTGTGTTAGAATACCTCTCACATTTTTTTAAAATTGTTTTGCAGTTCCCTACTACAGCAGAGCAATGACTATCTATAGGAGGAGAGTTTGATCAGATGTGGAATTTCCCGAACTGTGGTGGAGCCATAGATGGAAACATGTACGCATCACACCACCTCCAGGCAAAGGACAAGCCAGATAGGAACCAGGAAGTAATTTACACCATTCATACCTTAAAAGCCAAATGTTCAAACCCTTAAAGCCTTTTTCCATGTTTTAAAGGAAAAAATGCAGCAAAAAATATTGTGATTATTCATTGGGAACATGCGAATTGTCTAACAGGTTGTATTCTATTCAAGTGGTGCCAAATCTTAAGCACCTTCTTATTAAGGACAAACTAAATCTTAAGCACCTTCTAACCACAGAAACTGGCTTGAAATAAAGTAAGAATTGGTGTGTGAGGTCATTTTATGCTGAGCATGCTAAGGTACAGTAGATATTTTCCTGTAGTTCTTCTTTAAATTGGTGTAATAAAAAGCAGAAAAACGTCTGGTTCGATGTGTTGAGTGAAGATCTGTAACTCAATATCCCCAAGAGTTTAAGTCCTTTCAAGCCGAGATTCATAGGATCATATAAAAATGCATTGAAAACAAGACAGTACTGCATCTGGAAACAGGTGGTAGATGAGGATTAGCAATGGGTTCTGAATGATACCCGTCCTTCTTCATTTTGTTGGGGTAAATGTACTGAATAAAAATATCCACCAGAAGAAGAGTAATTTCCCTAAAAGAAATATGCACCAATAATATCATTGAGTTTATCGCTTTAAGTCTATTAATGTGGCAAAATGAGAAATGTCACCAAAACTTCTACCAATACCACACCAGGGCTGTAACTGATAATTAGGCAACATAGTAGGTAGGGTGAGCAACTTAAACGCTTGGAACATTTCTGGGCACTAGGAAATAAGACCCCCAGTCGTCATTGGTACCATGATCAGCTGAGCATCTGGTAACTGTGAGAGGCCAGGGCCCCAATCAGCTGTTATAAACCAGTGATACGTTGTTTTAATTAACAGTTTTGTTTTGATTGAGACTAAAGATTTCCTTTAACTTTGTTCCCCATGAAGAATTTCTGTGAATAGCTCTCCTGCACAATACCTAGTAATTAATCTGCCATTGTCACCATTTGTATTTCCATGTAAACTGAAAATTTGTTTTCAGGCTTCACCGAATTAATTCAGTTCTCATTGTATTTATAAACAACGATCACAGAGGCCTGTAGAGAAGAGATGAGCAAATGCTTTATAGAAGAGACTCATTTCCCCATAATGTGATAACTGGGAATCTTTTTTCATTGTATCGGTCACATCATCATAGTTTTATTTACAGTAAAATTTACTGTATAGACTAGATCTAGGGCCCTGTTAAATAATAAGGCTTGGTACAAACCGGTCAACCAGATATTCCTGTCCAAAAGACTATAAACTGATCAATAGTCTGCCATGCGGGAACCCACCAAGTGGCCTATTGAAGATTAGGAATTGTCAAAATTGACTGACATGTCTGAACTTTTGACATTTTCTGAAACGTTGGTTGAAAATGTTTGGTCACTTGATAAATTTTAGCCAATATTTTGTCGGATCCACTAACCATTGTACAGAGGAATCATTCAGGGTAAGAACTCATTAGATACACAGCTTGTAGAAATGTCAAAAGGATTTGGTGACCCAGGCTGGATCCCACTTTCTGACCAGTTGGGACAATGAGAGTGCCTGATCAGCAACCAAATCAAAGGGCACGTGTGGTCTGGGTGTAATCAGATCCCAAGTCCATTATCTTTAAGTTTTTGTATAACTACAGAACCGTACATCCATACAGGACATACAAACTAGTCTACTGTCCCTATAGTTAAAATGCCACAGATCTGGTATTGTAATACATGTAATAAATCAACATAGTGCAACTGGAAATGTCACCTTGTCAAAATGGAAAAACATATTATTAAGGTAATAGCTGAAATTATTTTCCCTAATGTGCTTTATTCAATCATAGTTTATTCACCATTATAATCCTTTCAATACAAATTGATAGAGGATTTCCACACAAGAACATCACTTGTCTATGCATTTAGAATGTGCTTTTCTCTTTGTCTTTGAAGGGATTTAACTCTGGTAACCCATTAAGCGTAATTAGAAAGTAACATTACTGGTCAAAGTAGACAACGCTCTATCCTATTATAACCCGCAGTGACTCACAGCCAAGACATGGAATACAAAAGTCTCACTGTTAAAAACATTGAAATAGCACTTTATTCCCAACATGCAATGCTTAGTTCAGTGAGGTTCAGTGTGTGTGGGGGGGAATCATTATTATTTTGTTTGTTCTGTTAAAGGGCATGTCCACCCAAAAAACAAGTAATGCTATTTCCCTAATTACCCCTACATAAGTTGACTTTGGTTTTTACCTTAATTTGATCCACGCTAATATATACATACTTGCTTTAACTTCAGCAGATCCCTCACTGGAAGTCCCGTCTTCTGTTTCAAAGCGTTTTGGAGCACGCAGAGCCAATGGCTGACAGTCCATACCTGGTAGAGCCAGTTATGAATGTGCAGGAGGATAGGGCCCTTTTAACTGGCTCTTCCGGGTATGTTAGCCATTACTCGGAGAAAAAGAATGCATGAGGTGGGACTTCTGGCGAGGGATCTGCTCAAGTTAAAGTAATTAAATCTCCATGTGGGAGCGTCGGATCAAGGTAAGGTAAAAACAAAAGACAACTTATGGGGGGTAATTAGGCTAAATAGCATTTCTTGTTTTTTGGGTGGACATGCCCTGTAAGTCTTTCTTTTTCCCAGGATGCACCACTTCTTTGGAATGTTCCTTACCCTAACCTCTACTGATTGGCTATTGGATGGGTCAAACACATGCTCAGATGCCAAATGAGCAACTGAATAAATGCAGAAATTGAGACCATAACAGACACTATTACGGGTCCTACAAACATGAAGTCAGCACTTTGGAGGCATTTATTCATACACAGAGAAATCACTTGAAGGGCAGATTATGGTCACTGAAAAAACCTCTTTTTCTTGTAAACAAATGCATTAGTGCTGAACTTTTAATTTAAAAGGGAAAAAGTTTGCATACGTTTTATTGCTGCGACATGTATCATGCTTGATAACAAACACATTGTTGTTCGAAACATGTCGCAGCAATAAAACGCACAGTCTAAACTTCTCTTGGTCGTCCTCTTCCATTATTTGCTTCAATTTGGTATTTTACTGGCTGACGGTCCAGTGGACCCTAGAAGTACATACAATTGTACAAACCTTTTGATTTACAAAAAGTTTGCATATTTCATGCACAAAAAAAGAAAAGCCCTTTAGTAACCCAATAGCGATTTTTCACAACGTCAGTGCTACAACGATCAAACCAAGTAAAACAGGCGATTCCAGTCATTGTACCGGCCTGTCTGAGATTTAGCAGAAACCGAAATTTCCTGAACGTTCGAGCGTTCACTCCTGGGGATCATAGCGCTGCTGAAATATTGGAAGGGATGAAAACTGAACATCTGGATTTTATAAACTTGTCAAGTACCAGACTCCAGCTGGGCTGTTTTTATTCCAGTCTGAAAACAAGGACTTCCTGTTATATAGTTTTTTATTGTATGATTTTTCTTTTTTTTTTTCTTTTCGGGGTAAAGCCAAATAAACTTTTTTTTAAAATGAAAAACACATTTAGTTTTAAGATATTTTTTAAAATCAGCGTGCCCGTACCTTTAAGATCTTGCATGTATAACGGTTTGTTTTGTTATTTGGATAGAGCCTGCATAGCACAAGTTGTTTGCATTCCACCTCTCAGGGAGTTGGAAATCCACTGAATAAAATATAAACACAGCTCTATCTACCAGGAAATACGCTTGGAAAGCTTTGTTCGCCCTGCGTATTTTATATAACTGGGGCTAACATAAATAACAAAGGCAGGTCTTGCAATAAGATATAGATTAAACACACACAGTTATTTGGATATTTAACAACATTATATAAATAACCTGTTTGGATGTTGGAGAATTACAAGTCCCTAATTGCAACAAGAGATACAAGAGATTGTGTTGGGTTAGTGATGTTGGGTTTGCAGGAAATGGTTGGACAGTTTTCCATTTTTAACCTCAAATAATAATCACATCTTTAAGAAAGTTTCTTAATAGAAATCGCCGAAACTTGTGAGTTTCGTTCCGTTTTCGAATTTATGGAACTCGGGAAAAACCACGAAGATCCAAAAATGAAACATGCTTTCGAGGGTTCGGAGCGCATTTTTGAGGGTTATGGAATGTACAAAGTTATTTTCGGTAACCCTCGAAAATAATCTCAAATGTTCGATAACCCTCGAAAAAACGATAGGAAACTACTTTTGATTTTCCGATCGTATTTTCAAGGGTTATGGAACATTCAAGTTTATTTTCATGGGTTAACCCCGTACATTCAAGAACCCTCGAAATTGTGCTCCGAAGTCCAAATGATCCGCCTGGTTTAGGACGGAACATACAGATTTGGGAACTGAGGGTTTCTGTGTCAGGTCCAGGTTGAACCCGGATCCCATCTCTATTTATCATTAGTGATGGCCCAGTTCGCGGATCTGAACCTGGATCCGCGGCAGATTTTTCCTCATTCGCGAACGGCGGATATCGCGGATTTTCCGGTTTTCTGCCTTCTGAACTTTTGCGAACCGCGTTTTCGAAAATTTTCGAAATTACGAGGATTTCTTGTATTTTTGAAAATACGGGAAAATACGAGAAATCCTTGTAAATTCAAAATTTCGCGGAATTTTCACATTTTTGGACGGAGCAACCCACATTTGCAGGTCCGTATTTTTTTTTTCACAAAATCCTCGCATTTTTGAAGAATCCTCGTATTTTCGAAGAACGGATTTTGCCGAACTTTCATTTTAATAGGTTTTAATGGGTCCGCTCTCGGATTTTCGAATTTTTTAGAAAATTCGCAGATCCTCGAGCGGACCGGATTTTGTGAAGTTCGGACATCTCTATTTATCATATGCATTTGTATCCAGATATTTAATGATAAGTCCTGTTCATATGGCATCTTCCCCTCTCTCTGCTCAATGAGCTTTTTATAAGCTTGAGCATGTGCAGAGGAGGTAGCAGGGAAACGGCAGTCAATCATTGGCTGTGATGTCAGCAGTGACAGCCTTGATTGACTGCATGGAGGGAGGGACCAGCTTACTCTGTCCAAATGGGGACAAAAATTACTGTATATACTCAAATATAAGTCAATCCGAGTATAAGTCGAGGTACCTATTTTTACCTAAACAATTAGTGAAAGTGATTGACTCGAGTATAAGTCGAGGGTAGAAAATATGACCACTTTGGCACTTCAGGTGTTTGTAAACTACAACTCCCAGCATGCTTTAGCTGCTGGGAGTTGTAGTTTACAAACATCTGCAGTGGAACTGCAAACCTCCCTTACCCAACCTTCCCCTGCCTCCCGGCCAGTAAAAATAATAATAACTTCCTTAATATTAGTTTAATTATGATATTGTCCTGATTATACCCAATGTATACCCAGGCTTCCGATGTCATTGGTCTGCTCACTAAGGGGTTAAACAGAACTGTTTTTAAGTTAACTGAACTTAAAAACTGAAATACCGGCAACTTGCACTAACTTGTAAGAAGAATCCGGCTGCCGCATCTCCCGATCGTCGCATCCACTGACATCACTACTCGGCGCTGGGTAGTAAGACAGGTGCCGAGTAGTGACGTCAGTGGATGCGACGATCGGGAGATGCGGCAGCCGGATTCTTCTTACAAGTTAGTGACTGACCCAAGTATAAGTCGAGGTTCAGTTTTCAGGCTGTTTTTATAGCCTGAAAACCTCGACTTATACTCAAGTATATACGGTATTCTTAAATATCTGGTTAGTAATGCAGGTAATAATGTGTAAATATATCAGGTGGGGTTGGGGCAGGTGACTGACGATTGAACAAATGTTTGTGTTAAGGGTGGACATGCCCTTTAACTAAGAAGAAACCAGGGATTAGGACCTACTGGTTTAGGTGCTCACCCTGAATACAATCCATTGACAGAAGAAGATGAGTGGGGGGGGAGTATAATTGTCAAAAAAAAATTCCTTGCACTTATCCCCTTGTTTGTATACTCTGTATTTTATAATGTACGGCGCTGTGTACTCAAGTGGCACTTTATAAATAAAATTATACATACTTACATACATTCCCTATCAAGTGTGCTGGACAATAACCCAGGACATGTTTTTCAGGAGTGTTCAATCAGTCACCCAAAGTTGGTGAAATATTTCCCATGAAGACGCATCTCACAGATGGAGACAATTATTTTGTCACTAAAATAGTATTTGTTTCAGGAATCCTGTAAAAACATTGTATTAGTTTCACAGAACATTTAGAGAACTCTTATAATCTTTGGCTCCGTATTTTTTTCTTCCAAACAATTAAAATCCAATGGATCTTATTAAGAGAAAAATCTTGGTCAACCCAATGAAGCCTTAGGTTAAGCATTTTGTAAGGGCTACCATGAAAATTACCCCGAAGTCTCCGTTCCTTATTTTCAGGTCAGTGACTCATCCTTAATGTGGATACAATAGTCAGAACTGAACATGAACTAGTTTAACTGTTATTATTGTCTTTGTGAAGTCAACATTAAAAGGTTCTCAGTCATGGGTAACACACAACATGTTTTTGAGGAGCGCTGGGCTTATGTTGTGTTATTGTACTCAATCAGTTGGTAGTTATTATACAATCACCCAAAAGCAGAAACTGAAATATTTCCCATGAAGACGATCTCACAGATGGAGACAATTATTTTGTCACCAGAAATGTTTTTGTGTCGGCAATCCTGATTTGTGAAAACATCGTACATATTAGATCCTCAGACTTGTAAGGGAACTTTTAAGATCTGTGGCTCCATATTCTTTTTTTCCCAATTATACAATTATATCCCATATGTGCACGGTATTAAATGATTTCATTAGGTTTGATGTGCATTGAATAGACATTTCATTTGCAAGTAATCAGACTCTGGTCTCTTCTACTTTCCATAGACATGCAGGAGGTCCATTGATCTGCATCTGGATGTGGGTTGATTACATTCTGTTTTTAGTTCTGCCAGTTCTGAGTGGACAATGTGTGATTAAAGGGACAATGTAAACATGAGCTATGCTCATTAATAGTCTAATAACCATGTTTTATCCTTATATTGACTTTTACATATTACATGGACACTATTGGTTCACTCCCATGCAGGGGAGTGTTTAACAGGTACCCAGAGTCCCCCCTTTGCTGCTGGCACATAGTTATCTGCTGTTCTGGCACTTTGGACAGTGATATGTCCCCCCATAAGGAGAGTCAGGTGAACATGTTGATGGAATAGTTCATTTGAAAAGTGAACTATTCCTTTAATGTATTGATTAAGGAAGTTAAAGAGTTATGCCATACCTCCCTTTCTTCAATCAATTGATCAGGAGCCAGGGATGAAAGAAAGTATATTCACCTTTTGCGCAATCCGTCGCTGCAAAACGGACAGGATCTAACCACTTCCTGGTTCAAATTCACTATAACGCGCATGCGCACTATAGTACATTAGAACCAGGAAGCGGACAGAAATTTGTGTAAAAGGTAAATATACTTACCTTCATCCCTGGCTCCTGAGATATTAATTGAAGAATGGGAGGTAAGTTATAGCTCCCTAACCTAACCTGCGTCAATCAATACATTAAAGGAAAAGTTCCCTTTTGCAGTAAACTATTCCTTTAATATTTTGTGGACGGGATGAAATTATCCACATAGGCAGTTATTTAGCCCTCATAATGTCACAAATAGACACTTTCCATCTTTATTCTATTTCCCTGGTACCAGCATTTCATATCTCAATTAACCCCTTTAGTTCAGCTGCTGCCCCCAATACTGCCCACTGTGCATTAATACAGGGACAGGAAGGAGGGTTTAAACTCCAGTGCAAAGTTATTATGTAATGCGCAATGAACATTTACAATGTCTACAGTCGACTAAGATTGAATTTCTGTTACGGAGTTGCATTCAATGAAAGCAATTAGTTTATAAAATGACCTTTTCATGGGAATCTCACCTTTCTATAGTCCTAACACTAATGTCCTTGCCTTTAATGCACTAAAAGCCTTTGTTGTATGCTACAGTAGGTTTCCTAGAGGCTCTTTAGCTTTAAGTAGACATTGAACAAAGTATAAATTCCCATGAGGCTTGATTCAACCTCCACAATAACACACACAATACCAAATGAGGATTTGCACCTCCACATTATGTTAAGGGAAACTAATGATCGAAAAACCTTATTGCTGCATGATATGCTCTTCTCTGTGGATAGTGCTAACTCTATTGTGGTATATGATGATTATTTATTTACTTGTGAATACGGATAGGCAGTCCAATAATTATCTGGGATGTGTGTGTATGTGTGTGCGTGCTTAACCCACCAATAGGAATAAGGTTAAAGGCCTTGTCATTAATTTGCCCCTAACTGCAAATGTTATTTTTAGCATGCATTTCTAATCAGTTATTTAAAGACAAGTATTGCCCCTGTTCTCTTCATTTCTGGAAGAGGTTGACACCTCTTTCCCCTACTCAATGAGATTTTAGTAGTGTGAGCATGTGCAAAGGAGGTAGCAGGAGAAAGAGAAGAGACAATTCCTCGGGTCAGGACTCAGCCGTGTACCTGCATCTAAAGGATTAAGGACATACCTTTGAAGATTGTAATGTCAACATATTGGCAAAGGAACGTGCTGGTTCAAGAGAGGTGTTAAGGAGGCCATTTATGTGAAAATAAAGAAACCAAGCCTAAATAGAGGTGGGGGGGTTCGACACCAACTGTGTGCCATGTACAATGCTGTTTTAACACCTTATTCTGGGCGTTCCTATAACACATCTTAGCCACTATCCAATCACGCCCTTAACACTTGGCTGTGATATGCTAATTGGGATTTTCCGGGGTACATAATTGCCACAGATTCTTGTACAAGTCATTCTGAATTGAGAAAGCCAGTCGGATGACTAGCGAAACGTCTTCAAGTACTAAACTTCAAGTCCAGTTGATCTAATTGAATACAACAGATATGTAGCAGGAGAAAGATCAGTCAATCATTGGCTGTGAAGTCAGCAGTAGTAGCCTTGATTGACTGCATGGAGGGAGGCCAAAATGCCAAAATGGGGGTAATAATTATCCTTAAATATCTGTTTAGTAGCACAATGGCTCTGTGGTTAGCACTCCGGTTTCCCCCACAATCATAAAGACATACAGATAGGTTGTATGTGTACATAAAGTGATTAGATTGTAAGCTCTTCGGGGCAGGGCCTGATGTGAATTGAGTAAATAATTGTAAAGCACTGCGGAATATGTAGCGCTATATAAGAAATAAAATACATACATACATACATTTAATAATGTGCTGAATATATTGGTTGTAATTGGGTGCAGGTCACTGACAAGTGACCATTTTTTGGTTTTACGTTTAATGCGTGTTGTGCTTTTTTCCTGATAGATCATCATTTGGATTAATGCAAGAATGTGAAGTATATCAGGACCTTTAAAAGGGAACTGTGGTCTCCAAACAAGTTAGGTTGAAATGAAAGGCCAGTTTCCTACCTTTACAAGCCATCAACCACCTCTCTACGTACTCCACAGCCCAAGATATACAGAAATGATTGACCAGAAAGTTAATGGGTGGGAGGCTGACATGTGACATTCCTGAGGCTTCTCCTGCACAGTGCCGCCGGCGAGCACAGCCTCAGACTCCCTCAGTGTGTGGGGGAGACAGGAAGTTCCTCCTCCTCCCTGCTGTGTGAAGTCCTGACAGAGAAGTTAAGGGAATCTACATCCTTTCTCTTTCACTGTGTGAAAACAGTTCTCACTGCCATATCACACACAAAAATGTAAATATCTTCAAAACTATGCAAAATAAACAATGTAAATAAATTGCAAAAATTCTCAGGAGAGCAATTCCTATCAATTTAGCTCAACTTACCTAAAGTCATTTTTGGACCACAGTTCCCCTTTAAAATGTCATTTTAGAATGTAGAATGTCGTTTTCATTGACGAATGGCAGCGCTTTAGTGAATGAGACAATATATATTTAAAGAGCTACACATCCAGAGCCGAGAGGATCTTTCAAACCTTAAACCCACATGCTCTTAAAAAAGGAAGATCCATAATGTTCGCTGTCCTGCCAGCAGTTATTCCCAGAAAAAATACATGGGCTCTTGCCAGAGTTAAAACAGTTATAAAGAGTGTTTATTAACCCATCATAAATGTATCTACAGGTGGCGATGTGGGATCCACTAGAAATGTTACCACCTGTCTGCACGTTGGTGAAGGGTAAATAAACATATTTTCTGTGGTCTATTACATCATTAAATACAACAGTGTACGGTACATGTGTTGTTCATACTGTAGATCCTATTGTCACAGTTGGGGACATTTCATTTCCTCCTGGAGCAGAAGATCGTAATTATTATTTCTAGAGTCCAGAATTCCTCTAAGGAACGTTGATGTTTATCTGTAACTGTTACATGGAACTACTAATCCTCCTACAGTAAATGCATTTATTTTGTTTCCTGCTGTTATTGTCCAGGGGAGATACATCCCTATAAAGATATTATAACTTGGAATCTGTTTCACATCCTTTGCTGACCACACCTGAATATGTCCAGACAGATGTGTAGAATCTTTGCCCATGTGGAAAATAGAACAGTTTGCGTGTATTTTCAGAACACGAGGCCACACTGCTGCGTTTTATTCCATGATCCCGATAGTTGTGGCCACACTACGTGCACTGCCGTGTGTTGCGCTGTGATTCGCTAATCAAGCGCATGCGATCTGCATGAGTTCCAATTCCGTAATTGCAGCATATGACAAAGCACACTAGAGCACTGGGTACACGTTTCTGGTCCGGTAGGACGCGGTATAGTGTGGCCTCAGCCTTAGACCTAGTAAAGTTTGCTGCAAACGAGCCTGCGTTCCATAGAGGACTGCATGATTGATCAGATGAACGGTGAAACCTTTATTGTCTTATTAATAAAACAAATACACAGCAAACAAAGCCAGGTTGTCTTCTCAGATCCATCTGACCACTTTAATAGACACCAGAGCCACAACTAGTCCCGTTCATAGCAAACAAGGTTAAGTACACTAAATCCCAATGGATTAAGGATCAAAGTTAACACGTCCACTTTTGTGTGAAGCTGCAGTTTTTATCACAATACAATGAGTGTGAGAACAAATTGATGAAACCAAGTGATGAAACCATTCCATTCCACTAAAGCCTTGTACACACAATCAATGCACACCTCCGCCCCAGATAACCCTCAAATGTGGCGTTTGGTAGATTCTTGCCGAATTCCAGGGTTACCGAATCTCCAAGGTTATCGCAAATTCGAGGGTTACCAAACGTTACATTTGAGGGGAATAGCAAATTTGAGTGTAGCATCTGGTAACCCTCAAATTTGCGTTTACCCTCAAATGTAGCATCCGGTAACCCTAAAATTTGCTATAACCCTCAAATGTAGCATCCGGTAACCCTCAAATTTGCTATAACCCTCAAATGGTAGCATCCGGTAACCCTCAAATTTGCTATAACCCTCAAATGTAACATCTGGTAACCCTCAAATTTGCTATAACCCTCAAATGTAGCATCTGGTAACCCTTGAATTTGCGGTAACCCTCAAATGTAGCATCCGGTAACCCTCAAATGTAGTGTTTGGTAACCCTAGAATTTGTGATAACCTTCAAATCTAGCGTTCGGTAACCCTCAAATTAGCTATTACCCTCAGTTGTAGATTTCGGTAGCCCTCAAAATTGCAACCACCCTCAAATGTACCAAAAACTCAATGCAGAAGCCCAACAATTGCCCGATTGTTGGTAAAGTTAGTGTTTAAACAAGTTTTGGTGATATGGACATGTTCCCCAGACCAGTTCTATAGTTTGAAAATGAACCAAACTTCGGAAGAAAATTCGGCCACCTCTTCCCATGTGTACTTACTTTAGAAACCAATTCAGATTTATTTTAATTAATTCTCCTTTACCGTATATACTCGAATATAAGTCCATCCGAGTATAAGTGGACGTACCTATTTTTACCTGAAAAAAATAAATAAATTAGTAACACACGATTAACTCGAGTATAAGCCGAAGGTAGAAATTATGACCTCTACTTCCTTCTGATTCTGTATTGTTTTGAGACTTTAGTTGCCCTTTAAATGGACAGCAGAATTCCCATACAGTAGTCCCATACAGTAATAGCCAAATCTAATATTTAACAATAGATACCATCTTCCTGATTCTGTATTGTTTTAAAGAATTAGTTGCCCTTTAAATGGAGAGAACCCCCACACAGTAACCGCCATTTCCTTGGCACTCCAGATGTTTGGAAAATGCAACTCCCAGCATGCTTTAGTTAAGCACTGCACCTACTCCCCCCCCCCATCCCCCAATTCAGTGGAGGAGAGGACTTGCCTTGTGAATCCAGTAATCCGGCTCCGCATCCACTGTTTTGGTGCCTGACGTCACTTCTCGGCCCTGGGAAGTGAGACCGGTGCAGAGTAGTGATGTCAGCGGCCAGTAGAGTGGATGCGGAAGCTGCGGAAGTGGCAGCCGGATTACAGAATTACAAATGTGAGTGACCCAAGTATCGAGGTTCGATTTTTAGGTTACTTTAAAGGGGCATGTCCACCCCCAAAACTATAATCCCCCCCAGTAATGGCCCCATCATGTAAAATCCTTACCTCACATCCCAGCTCCATATGGTTCTCCTGCTATCCCCCCCAAAGTCCCAAAAACTGCCCACCAGGAGGATAGCAGAGTCCATATAGGACTCTGGCCTCCGGGAGAAGTTTGGCATGCGTACTGCAGCCCCTCTCCTCTTCCCTCCCCCTCCCTCTCCCTCCCTCTCCCACCCGATTAGGATTCCCTCCCCCTACCATAAAACCCTTTACATATAACAGATTCCCCCTGTCCCCCCAGCCCCAACCGCTATATTTTTATTATTAGAAAGTGCCCCAAACTTTCCCTCTTTCCTCTGCCGCACTGAACTCCCAGCAGCCGCGTCCGTGATTGGCTGCTGCACTATTAATCTGCAGAGACCAGTCAGATATTATTTAATTGCAGTAACCCACTAAATAGCTAAAAAGACCTGCAAGTTTATAGCTCAGACAAATGTTTGCCCCTCCTACAGGTTGGTGGGGAATAAAACATACTTTCTGGCAAAACTTCAGCCCTTCTCCCCAGATGTTAATGACGCTGTTCCCTGCACTGTGTTGTGACCACTAGATGGAGGTGTTTAACTAAAGTCTATGAGGAATCAATGTCTCTCATAAAGAAAAGCAACAGTAGATTATTATTATTATTGTGGATTTATATAGCATCAATATCTTCTGTAGCGCTTTACAATTACATGTATACATCAGGCCCTGCCCCCGAAGAGCTTACAATCTAAGCACATTTATTTGACACATACAACCTATCAGTATGTCTTTATGATTGTGGGGGAAACCGGAGTGCCCGGAGGAAACCCACGCAAGCACGAGGAGAACATACAAACTCCTTGCAGATGTGTCCAAGGGTGGAATCGAACTCAGGACTTCATCGCTGCAAGGTATCAGTGCTAACCACTGAGCCACCGTGATGCCCATAGATTCAAATCCACAGGGGAGGAACGTTTAGCACATAAATAAGCAAGATTAAAGGTGTATTTAATATTGAAGTACAATAAGTTCTGTCAGTTATGGATTACTGAGCAAAATAATTGATGGTATTCCATTAATTGGGTTAAGCACTGGATAATGGAATACCATCCATTAGTTAATATTAATGGGCAAATTAAAAATTGTGTATAGATAAATAACCCCCTAAATTGCCTCCCAAAAGGTTAATGCCTACTCTCCAGGGTTTCTGAGCTCGCTATGAGCTTCCACATGCTCAGAGGTGGCAGCTAAGGGTGTAGTAGTCAGTCATTGGCTGTGATGCATGTCATCCTTCATATCTATGACTAGCAGTTGCTAACTTAAAGAACCAGAGGGGCAGAAACAGGAGTAACAGGACATTGTGCATCATTTTTGGTTAGTTGTATACCTTTTAGATTTCTAACTAATGTAGTTTTGGAGTTTGCAGGTCATTACCCTATATATAACTTTTCATTTGAGGGGTGGACATCCAATACCAATAGAATAATGTGAGGGTTATGCACAGAAAATTAAGATCTTCAAGAAAATGTTTCGGTCCATAAATATGGATTCCTTTTTACAAATCCCCCAGTGAAAACTCAAGGAGACGTCTACAGGAACATCGTATTTTACTACTATTCCTCTCATTCATCAAAAATTTCACCTATTTTTAAATGTTCTCTTTTCCCTTGAACATCTGCAACAAAGTCCCTCAAGAAAAATAAACAAGGTCTAATATGACATCACGACATCAAGGAAGATTTATTGAACATTTCCTCTTTGAAGTGAAACGAAAACCCTTGACTTTCAGATATTTATGAACATGCATTTTAAAAAATGTGGGAGCTCAGAGGTACATGGGGATTAATGAGTGCAGAGGGGGGAAGGGTCTTTCTGTGTTGGGACAAGAGTTATGGGAACAATGTAGAACTTCGTGGTGGTAACACGCTGCTATGTTCATACATTTAAGGTAGCATCATGACATTGTTAAACAGCGAATGGACCTACAGTATAATTACAGCTCGTCCTTACACCCTTGGAATAGTTCTTCTGAATTAAAGCAGTAAATATTAACTTCATTATCATTTATTAGATATTGATATGTGTTGCTGAAGGAAATGTAAAGTGAGGAGCAAGTGCATAAACTGGAGATGGTAAAGCTCGGAATACAGCAAGACCATTGGGACCGTTCTATGAGTGACACTATAGTGTCCAAAATAACATTTTCATTATGAAATCTTTATTATCCTGGGATGAAGTAAACCGTACTCTTCCTTATGCTAATTAAGAGGCACTCCTGCGCTTTCCCAGTCAGTCCCCTCAATACTCCTCCCATCAATGACATCGGCATGCTTGGGTGGGGGGTCCCGGTACGAGCTGTGGGATCCCTTAAGCCCCAAAGGGCCCTTGTTAGGGCCACAAGGGCACGTATAAGTGCCGGGGAGGGGGTACCGGTTCAAGCTGCGGGACCCCTTAAGCCCCAAAGGGCCACAAAGGTCCTTGTAAGGACCCGGGAAGGGGTCCCATTTTTGAGCTGCGGGACCCTCGAATGTAAGGCCGCGGAATTTTCGGAAATAGTCCTGTGAGTCCGGAAAATCAAATTAGTTCGGACCCGAATTAGTTTGAATAGTTCGAGTTTGTCCGAACTCATAACGTTCAGCTCAAACTCGGGTTCGAGTTTGAGTTCTAGTCCATCCCTGGCTTTCAGTTATTTCATTCATATTTTTAATGAACAAAAAACAAGCATTCAATGGCTTTGACACCTTGGCCCAGCTTACTCACTAACTTGACTGTGTAGGCCGTAGCCTTTATTTATTTTGGGCCGTAGCCTTTGTATAGTAAGGGGAACTTTGCTGTAGTGTAGGGGGCACTTTCCAGTAGTGTAGGGGGAGCTTTGCTGTAGTGTAGGGGGAACTTTACTGTAGTGTAGGGGGAACTTTACTGTAGTGTAGGGGGAACGTTGCTGTAGTGTAGGGGGAACGTTGCTGTAGTGTAGGGGGAACGTTGCTGTAGTGTAGGGGGAACTTTACTGTAGTGTAGAGGGAGCTTTACTGTAGTGTAGGGGGAACTTTGTTGTAGTGTAGGGGAACTTTACTGTAGTGTAGGGGGAACTTTACTGTAGTGTAGGGGGAACTTTGCTGTAGTGTAGGGGGAACTTTACTGTAGTGTAGGGGGAACTTTACTGTAGTGTAGGGGGAATGTTGCTGTAGTGTAGGGGGAACTTTGCTGTAGTGTAGGGGGAACTTTACTGTAGTGTAGGGGGAACTTTACTGTAGGGTAGGGGGAACTTTACTGTAGTGTAGGGGGAACTTTACTGTAAAGTTCCCCCTACACTACAGTAAAGTTCCCCCTACACTACAGCAAAGTTCCCCCTACACTACAGTAAAGTTCCCCCTACACTACAGTAAAGTTCCCCTACACTACAGTAAAGTTCCCCCTACATGCAGTAAATGTCACCCCCCGTACACTACATAAATTCCCCCTACACTACAGTAAAGTTCCTTCCCCCCACACTACGCAAAGGTTCCCCCCACACTACAGCAAGTTCCCTCACCCCTACACTACAGTAAGGTTCCCCCCTACACTACAGTAAAGTTTCCCCCACAACTACATCAAAGTATCCCCCTACACTACAGTAAAAGTTCCCCCTGACACACCACATTAAAGTTCCGCCCTACACTACAGCAAAACTTCCCCCTACACTACAGCAAACTTCCCCCGAACTACAGCAAAACTTCACCCTAACACTACAAGCAAATTTCCCCCCCACTACAGTAAAGTTCCCTCCCTACACTACAGCTAAAAGTTCCCCTACAACTACAGCTAAATTCCCCCTACTATACAGCTAAAGTCATCCCCCTACACACGTAAGTCCCCAACACAGTTTCCCCTTACACTACAGTATCCCCTACACTACCGAAAGTTCCCTAACACAGTGTCCCCCTACACACGTAGTTCCCTACTACGTTAAAAGTTCCCCCTACCACACAGTAAAGTTCCCCCTACACTACAGTAAAGTTCCCCCTACACCACAGTTAACCCACCTACAGCCAATCAAAAGACTTCCCCCTCCAAGCAATCCACACTACAGAAAAGTTCCCCCTACACTACAGTAAAGGCCCCCGCTACAACAATCCCCTACACTACAAAAGTTTTATAATACAGTTTCCCCCACACTACAGAAAGTTCCCCTACACTACACGGTCAGTTCCCCCTACAACTACAGATAAAGTTTCCCCACACTAACAGTAAAGTTCCCCCTACCAACTACAGCAAATTCCCCACACTTACACAAAGTTCCCCTTACACTACAGCAAAGTTCCCCCTACACTAATCAGCTAAAGTTCCCCTACACTACAGTAAAGATCCCCCTACACTAACAGGTAAAGTTCCCCCTACACTACAGAAAGTTCGCCCCTACACTACACATAAGTTCCCCCTACCTACAGAACGTTCCCCCTACACTAAGTCCCCATACCCAGTAAAGTTCCCCTTACATCCAATATAAAGTCCCCCTACTACTACAGGTAAGTTCCCCTAAACTACACAGTCCCCACCGTAAGAAGTTTCCCTCACAAAGCAAATCCACTACACAGCTAAATTCTCCCGCTACACTAAGTAAATTCCCGCCCCTACACGACAGTAAAGTTCCCCCTACACTACACACAAGTTTCCCCCTACACTACTATACAAGGAAAGTGTCCCCACTAACATTACAGTAAAGTTTCACCCTAACAATATCAGTAAAGTTACCCCTACACTACATGCAAAGTTCCCCTACACTACATCAGCAGTTCCCCTACAGCTCACAGTAAAGTTCCCTACACTACAGTAACCGTTCCACCTACAGTACAGTAAAGGTCCCCCTACACTACAGATCCCCATACATTATAGTCCCCCTCACAACACAAGCAAAGTTCCCCTCACTCAGCATCCCCGCTACATACTAGCAACTTTCCCCCTACACTTACAGTAAAGTTTCCCCCATACACTACATAAGGTTCCCCCTACACTACAGTCAAAGTTCCCCTACACTACATCAAAGTTCCCGTCCTACCAGTCTACATTACAGTTAAAGTTCCCCTCACTTAAAGTTCCCTACTAAGCAAATTCCCTACACAAGCGTTTCCCCCTACACAAATAAAGTTCCCCCCCTAAACACATCAAGGCCCTACACTACACAAAGTTCCTCCGCCTACAATCAGTAAAAGCCTTCAAAGCCCGTCCCCCCTACACTCAGAAGTCCCCTAATTCTAATAAGTTCAATCATAAGTTCCCACTACATACTACATCAAAGTTCCCCCTACACTACAGCATCACCCTACGGTCAAAGTTCCCCCCCTACACTACAAAAAAGTCCCCCACAACAAGTTCCCCCTACACTACAGCGCAACAGTTCCCCTACTACCTACAGGAACGTTCCCCCCTAACACTACACAATCCCCACACGCAACGTTCCCCCTGACACACAGGAACAGTTCCCCCTACACACAGAAACCGTTCCCCCTACACTACAGTAAAGTTCCCCCACCTACACAGTTCACATACAAAAGTTCCCCCTACACTATCATCAAAGTATTAACTTTGATGTAGTGTAGGGGGAACTTTACTGTAGTGTAGGGGGAACTTTGATGTAGTGTAGAGGGAAAGTAAATACAGAGATTGAAATTATTTTTATTAATATGTTGATAATATTTTGATAAATATAATTTTGCCTGTTCCATATTTTGCTCTTTTGATATAATATATTGCAGAGGGTAGATATTTTGAGTGACAGTTTTTCCAAGAGTTAAGCTAGGTACACACCTAGCGATTTTTCCTGCTGACCGACTGTTCGATACTTTTGATTGGTCAGCCAGGAGGAAGGACTGTCGGTCGCGACAAACACAGCCGCGTCCAGCAGTTACCGTGACCGATCATGCGGTCCATAGAAGACCGCACGATGGGACGAGTTTTTCCACCATGTCCGATCAGCCTTTCGTCCGATTCGGACGAATGATCTTTCCACCATGTCCGATCAGCCTTTCGTCCGATTCGGACGAATGATCGGTCGGACATGGCTGCATTTGGATGCGATAATTTCGGTCCGATCGACCGATAGTTCAGTGTATCGGTCGTTCGGACCGCGGTCCGAACGACCGATACACTGAACTATCGGTCGATCGGACCGAAATATCTCATCGTGTGTACCCAGCGTTAGATAGGACTTGTGAAAACTTCATATTTGCACAGGGCAATGTATACGGGAAATGGTTAATCAGTCCATGTTCTGGTCCACGTTTATCTTTTCACCTCCAGCAAGGCTCGGAGTATTGCATTGAAAAAGATTACAGTGGAGGAGGAAAGAGCCAGCAAGTAAAGTGGGAAAAGGTAAGCTTTGCCAATGTTGTGTGGTGTGATTTAAAGGTATAGCTTAGTCTATTGCAAACTTACTTTGCCCTGTACACTCCCTTTAAAAGTGCATATTAATAAATAAAGCAGTAATACAGTTCATATCTAACTATCAATAGGCGGTGGAACTATCTGGGGTATTGTAATAATTTTAAATAAAAAACAGACATGTGAAATACTTACCTGTCTACTGCGATCCTGAAAGTAGATATTCATTTTGAAGTGCGCAGTTAGAGCCAATGATTTATTGCAGGTACACAAGCCACTTTTTACAGCTGATGAGCCAGTCAAGTCAATGTCCAGCAGGACGGTCAGACTTGAAAGAAGATGACTCTCTTTTAGGAACACCAGGGAGTCTGGTAAGATTACAATGTTAGGATTCTGGGGTGAACATGCCTTACTGTATTTTATTACTTCTATCTATGTCAACATAAATAAAAATGCCAAATTACAAAATGATACGATCTGATCGCACAGTAAAACATTCAATTTAATAGGGGACATAAAAACAAACAAAAGTATCAGCAATTACATAAAAAGAAAAGATCCTAAAGCGGTGGGCACACTAAAAACATGCACTGTGCGCATTGGTGCCGGCTTGTGCTGCGATAATCGCATGCACTATGATCAACAGATTGTAGCGCAAATGGTCCCAGCGCACCTAGTGCCACTTTAATTGGGCCACGCTAGTGTGCGCTTTTTAAAAAACATCTATAAGTGGACTAGCCTTAAAGGACAATTATACTCGCATTCCTCCGCTCCTCTTCCTTAGTCAGTACTTTCTCCCCAGGGTGAGGACTTGAAACACTAGGTCCTCACCCTGGGTTCACGGCATATACTTACTTACACGCTGCTCTGTGAGCCCGCCCCCTCTCCCCGTCGGCAACGTTGCAATAAGAAGACAGCGTCTGCAACAAAGAGGGAAGGGAGTATAATTGTCTTTAAGTGAATTGGTTTGTAAAGAACCAATTGCAATTTTCCTTGCATAGTAGATTTATTTAAAATTCCCCATACGATAGTGTTCCTTAACTTTATTCTACTTCTAACTCTTTTTGCGCTTGTGGGTACAGTAAGGCTGAGGCCCACTACAACGCACCAAAATCACGCAGAATTGCACGAGCGATTTGCTATTTATGTTCTGCGCAGGAATTTTTGCGTTCCCGCGATTTCTAGTTATTTAAAATCGAAATTGCGTGCGCATAAAGCATTAGTGTGGCCAGAGCCCCAAAATCCTTCACATCTCTCCCATAATGGCTGAATGGATATAGAAAATAGGCAGAGAAAAAACAAAATAAGACATTTTGAATGAAACCGAATGTATTCTGTAATTACCAGTTCTGCGATTCAGGCTTTATTTTTGTGAAATTTACTATGCAGTCAACAGCTTGGTCAGTGATGTCGCCCTGTGAATTAATTCAACAGTTATCCCACGGATGGAGGAGACGACACGACACTTCTCTACAATGAAAAAGGAATCCTTATTAGTTTATAATGAATATATATATATTCTATAAAATATAAAGATATGCAGCTTTTGTTGAACTAAAAAGACAACACTGTATGAATTTTACTGTAACTTAAACCTAAATGATTAGAAAACCTCAGGGAACACAGGGAATGTTACATTGTCATCATTTGTAGGAAGCTACTGTATAGAATTCAGAGCTCATCATACAGATTAAAGGGTCACAAACAAAATATTGGCTTTGTTACAATGCAATTACCAGGTAAACAGAAAGACTTCTCCCATCTCTAATGCAAGGTTCCTCTCTGTCTCACAATTATAGATTTTATTTTGGATAAAAATATAAAAAAGAGATGGTGGAAACTGACAGGTTTCGTTCCGCTTTCGATCTCGGGAAAACCTGGGATTCAGAGGCCATTTTCGATTTTTATCGAGTTATTATTCGAGTTATTTTCGAAATAGCCTTGAACATTCGATAATACTTAAAACTTGAACGTTCACGGCTATTTTAGAGAGTTTTGGAAATAACTCGAATGTTCGATAAAAATCAAAATTGCACCCCAAAGTCCTGAAATCCGAACAATCCATCAGTTTTGGACAAAACATTCGGATTTCAGTACCACGGGGTTCTGTGTCGGATCGGACCCGGATCCAGTCTCTAAATAAACAGTTAAAATAGGTTTTATAACCCCTTTAAAGGACAACAATACCCAAAAAAACAAAATCTCCCCATTACATGTCCACAGTTCAATCTGCTTACTCTCATTTACAATCGGGTTGCCTTCATTAGATATCCACAGCAAGATGAGTGCTAAAAGCCCGCCTCTAGACGGCCCAGGCCATGATTAACATATCACTTGCCTGATGGAATGTCGTGTTGCAAACCTCTCTCCTCCTCTGTCAGTCAAACAAACTTGAACGGTTCGGTTTAGCCTACATAATCAAGCTCAGGGATGGGTGGGGAGTTCTCACATGCTAATTTGAGTGACGGTTACAGGCAAACATAATTGTTACGCCCCTTACAGTGTGGCTAATTGAAGGCAGGGAGAAGCTCGAAATCAGGAGAAAAAAATGTATGGGAAGGTGCATACCATACTCTTTGAAAGCAGTTTTTTACCATTGAGTCAATACAGTTATCCTTAAGTATCTGGTTATTAAATGTTACTAGTAAAGTAATTATTTCACAATTAGTCCGATGATTCGTGTCTAAATATTAAAGATAGTGCTGAAACCAGGAGGAAGGAAGTCTGGTAGATGCAGTTCTTATTATGCTTGTGCCGGCACTCCTCACAGACACTATATTGGGAGGTAGGACCAGATCCATTTTTAAATTTATTTAGATGAAGTTTTTTATGCAAAAATAGAGCCTCTTTATTCTAATAAAATGCCAAATACAAACACATCTTTTATTTACCTGTATTCAAAGATTTTGTTTTGAAAACACTTTAAATACTTTTCATAGGTGTCCAAAGCTAAAACCACCAGGTTAATCTGAGAAATACAAGTCGTTTGGCAACCGGATAGATATTGCTGAAATCCAGTAAAGACTGAATTAAAAGATGTATTTGTACTTAAAAATGCAGAACCTGTACAAAAAACGTATTTACTGTACTTAACATAATTACTGTAAGTTGTGATTAGCGCAAAAGTTTCTAATAATGCAACTAAAGTCTAATTACATGAAATAGATGCTTCTTCAAAATTGCCTGAATTTATTTTTAAAGTCCCCAAATTAGAAATTAAAAGAAACAAAACAAAGTATAATTTTCAGGGTGGCAGGAGAAATGCCAACCTCTAATTTTTAAAAGATTTCTTTTTTAAAGATGGGCACTGCTGGACTGTCGGACAGCCCTTTACCCTCGCTGACACACCTGTCTCCAACCAAGTCAGAGAAGGGGCAGTAATGAAGAGAGAGCTGTCATTCACACTGCCAGCGTCCATCTTTAAAGGGTATCTATACTTTTAAATAATCAAATTTTCAAAAATGGACTTACTTTTTAGTTACAGAAAGATCACACTGCTCCAAAACTTTTTTCATATTTTAAATTATGAGCTGTAGATCCTGATAAGTCATAATTTGAAATCACAGCATTTACAGGGCCTGTCCATCCAGAAGCCGAAATTATATTATGTGTCCTATTTCTGACCTTTACTAGGATCTTTAGCTGGTGCCAGCACACTTTCTGCAACATTAGGAGAATTAGCAGGAGAAAAGAAAGAAGGGGAGGGGGAGGGAGATGTGTAAGAGAGCAGTGTCTATGGTGGGCTGTGCAGAACTTATAAGTGTCGAGACACTACAAGAGGCAGTGAGTAAGGAGGGTAGGGGCAATTAGGAGCACTCACTAAACATTAATAATTTAATACAAAAGCAAGCAATGATAATAGTGAGTACCACCATTTTACTTCTCTCAAATTGTAGTTCAGATAATGTTGTTTGAGTGACCTTTTAAAGAGGGAGGTAAGATATGATTCTCCTTCCCGTAAATTATACTTACTTTTTTAAATGTATGTGGACTTGAGTGGCATCTTTAAATGTCAGGCCACCTGGATTAGACAATTACCTGTTCCATGCAGGAAAAGAGACCGTTGCAATATTATTTTGGTCACATGCCTCCAGCGCCTTTGTTACTGCATCCACAATCTTTTAGCACTGGAAACATAATTATAGAATGATTTTTTTGCAGTTCAGATTTCAGCTCCAGTTATAACATGTCGCCATGAGGTTGGCCTGAAAAACAGTTATCTGCACATTTAATGCTTTCTCTGTGGTCAGCAGATCAGACTTTCAACAATTGTAGATCAAATTGAACTTTTCTAAACTTAATACTGTTTTTCTGTCAACACTAAAATGCAGAATCGGAGATTAACCAGATTTTTGTGAGAAACAAGATTACGAGAGATCCGCTGTATACTGAACAAGCTCGTAATCACCCAATATACCCCTTGGTTGGCCCTCCCCATCAGCCTATATTAGGTTAGGCTGCTTTATGTTCCGGTCTCCTAAGATACACATCTTCTTGTCCTAGACAGTTATTACATGGCCCCCCATTAAAGACATCATGCTGGGAATTTCTTTTAAATTGCCAATTACTTAAAAACTAAACATTTCCCTCAACCACCATAGTAGCTTTTTTGTTTTTTGCCCCATATTTTTTCAGATATCCTCTCTTAAAGGGCATGTCCATCCCCCAAACTATAATTGAACCCATACTGTCCCCACTATAAAGTTTGAAAAAATCCATACCTTACATCGTGCTCCTTATGGTTGTCCTGCAGTGTTTGTCCAAAGTCCAAAAAACTGAAGGGTAGTGGCTGTCTTCTTGCTTAAATGTCCCTACCTCCTGTGTTGCCCCCGGGAGGATAATGACATGCGCTGTGGAGCCCTTCCCCCCTCCCACCATGGGATCCATCCTTTGGTGTTTGCACTTAGTGTAAAATCCTTTTTAGGTATGAACATCCCCTGCCCAGATCTAACCGCATATTATTTCATTAAAATGCATTCGGATCGGTATTTACAGCCCTTCGTTCCTGCGCCGCTTTCAGTGGAGTCAGCCGTGTCTGTGATTGGCAGCGTCTCAGCCAATCAGAGACACGGCTAACGGACCAGCCCCGGCAAGCAGGGAGCCGGAACAAAGCGACGTGGGAGTGAAGGGCTGTAAGTATCGATCTAACTGCATTTTAAATGAAATAAATGATGGTTGGGGGTGGGCAAGGGGAACTTTCACATAATGAAAATGATTTTTTTGGGTGGACATGCCCTTTAAACTTTCAGCTGTCATTCAAGTGCTGTATTAAAACACTTCCGCTTTGTGCAGTTTTAAGGCAGGGGATACTAAGCCGGAGCAAAGCAAGTACGGGTTGAGCGCATGCAAAAACACACACACATCTGCTAACATGTATTAATAGAGCAAGATGAGGCAATTTGTCAGATTAGTCAGCGTAGGGTGCATGACATTGGCATGTCTCAAGTCGATAAGATTAAATCCTATTGCTTTCAAAATTCTCCTTTCAACTTTTAAAGAACTAAACTCCCCCCCCCCCCCCCATGGGGAAAACTTTCTGACACCATTCATTGTAAGTTACTTTCTGGTAGTTGTTGCATTTACTTACATGTAAGAAGTAGATTAGTAACTAATAAGGGTTCCATGTTTTTGCCAGTACAACTCACAGCCCATGTAATCTTAAAGAGCCTTGTGGCAATGTGCACCTATTGGTCACACCCCCTTATCTTCACTATTTACTGTCATTAGCAGAAGTCTCCAAACTAAAAGCCATTTGTTACCCTGCAGTTTTTGCCAGCCAGTTGATATAACTGCCTTTTTAGTTTTACTTTGGTTCGTGGCAAGTATAAGTTTTCTAAATTACTGTTTTCTTTGTATTAGCTCTAGTATCTCAACAGGTAATGCTCCACTGTAGAAAACACACAGCCTATACATCGATTTTTTTTTTCAAAAGCTTAAAAGGAAATAAACTCCAAAGACAACTTTCTTTATTGTATGAAAAGCAAAAGAATGTGTAAGGGGAAAAATAGATATTTTTAAAAACAACTGTACACGTTTAAATCGTTAGTGCTGTCCGAGAGGCAGACATGATCGTGATGCAATGATCGTCTGTCAGCTTCTAGGTAGTGATGGACACAAACGAAACTCAAACCGAGTTCGGGCCGAACTTTATGAGTTTAGATGAACTCGAATTGTTCAAACTAGTTCTATTTTTCGAACCACTGTTGTATTTTCGATAGTATCGAATTTACGGGCCGTTCGCTAACCCTCGAATGTATTGGTAGTTTTCGGTTCCCCCTAAATGTATGGTTCATTTTCACTAACCCTAGAATGTATAGTTCGCTAACACTTGGATGTAGCCTTTGACTTTCGGTAACTCTCAAAAGTATCTTTTGGTAACCCTCAAATTTCCCGTAACCTCGAAGTTAGCTTGTGCAAACCAGACAATGCCCAATCATGAAGTAAGAAAGGTTTTGTTAAACAGGTGTTGGGTGATAGTGACGTGTTCCCAGATCATTTCCCAGGTGCCACAGCCATTTACAGTAAGTTACCATTGTTAGTTTATCTGTAAAACACCAAACTTTTCGAACATATCACTCCCCATTGACTAATGGATCCGTCGAACTTTCAAAGTTTTTCCAAAGTTTGAATGTTTAAAAACGGACCGAACTTTATGAGTTCTGCATTCTACTTCTAGGGGGCAAGGGTGCAATTCCCTCTTTAGCATGTAAAGTGTAGTGACCACTTAGACTTCCAATAAACAAAGAGGTTATTAGTACTCACAGGTTAAGTAATAAATCAACCAACAGCCACAGCAGAGGTGAGAAATCTTGAATACTGTGCTTGTCTATTGGGACAATGCTTCTGAGCTCCTTTAATTCATTCATTCGCTACAAACTCCATATATACTCTCTCATGTCCCCATATTTATGTTTTCTGCCCCTTTCTCAATACTATCTCTTTTACAGACCTAATTGTACCCCTGCCTCCTCATTCCTTTCTACTTGATGTGCTTTACCCTCTATTCAGGACTGCCACTTCCATGAAGCAGGGTAAAAATCCTGCTCAAGTATGGCGACCTGCTCATTACAAGCACCATGAGTTCCACCGCCGTTATGCATTACGCCATGGATTTAGGTGTAGTAAGTGTTGATGTTTGAATCTCCATTGATCAGTGTGTGACCTTAGGAATAGTGTGGATCCACACAACTCACATTACTTAATAAGATTATCTGGTCGTACCCAAACGTGACATTCTTCTTTGGTTTGTGTCCCAGCTGCTGACAGAATGGCCTGAGATACTCCTGTAAAATGATATTACACTAATGGTTAATGTTGAACAACAGAGATGAATAAGAATTATTACTATCGGGGTAACCTTTTGCCATCATGTCCGCACTTGGAAATCTAAGCAGAATGTGAGACTGGCTGCACATTTCCCGAGCCATTAACACAGAATGATGGCGGCTTGGGGTTGATACAATATAGGAACAGACAAGTGAGCGCCCTGGGGTTGATATGTAAGCAGAGCAGTTGTCCATGGTGTGAGGCTGTGCAGAGCTTATAAGTGTCGCAGACACTAAAGGACGGCAGTGAGTAAGGAAGTGGGGGGTAGTTATTACACTCACTAAACATTAATAATTTAGTAACAAAGCAAGCACAGATAACTGTGCGAGTATCACCATTTTAATTCTCCACATTGTAGTTTCAGAAAATGTAAAGTTGTTTCAGTGAGTATGGCCACACTGCAACGTGCGCACCGGAAGCGCTCATGTTTCTGGTGCACAATCAGAGCGCATTTGATGCGCAAAACAAGTGCTACGATTAACAGATCTCAGAGGGAGCACACCTAGTGTAGCCACAACAATCGGGCCACAGTAGTGTGCGCTTTAATAGTGTAGCCACAACAATCGGGCCACAGTAGTGTGCGCTTACCTAGTGTAGCCACAACATCGGGCCACAGTAGTGCGCGCTTTACTAGTGTAGCCACAACAATCGGGCCCCAGTAGTGCGCGCTTTACCTAGTGTAGCCACAACAATCGGGCCACAGTAGTGCGCGCTTTACCTAGTGGCTCACTAGGTAAAGCGCGCACTACTGTGCCCGATTGTTGTGGCTACACTAGGTAAGCGCGCACTACTGTGGCCGATTGTTGTTTAATAGGTGATGTGTATTGTGAATTGCAGACATGTTATTTTTAATGTTAATCTGAAATAGACGGATTGCACTGCATTCCATCGAGATTCCTAACGCATCGATTACATGTTTGATCGGTTTCTGTCAAATGCATAATCACGTCTATGGAAGCGGATAGAAATCAATAGGCCATGCGATTTTATTCCATAATCCGCTGTGGTAATGCCAAAGCAGACACAAGCGCACATCACTTTTTGTTGCATTATAGCGTGCCTCATTTTGTGATTCATTTGTGATCCTCATACACAATGCATGTGATACACACTGTGCTGCTTTGCTACCTTCCAGCCATTGCCATGTTCTGGCATACATGTTCTGGAATCAAAAGCTTGTATGCCACAGAACAAGTGTTGCTGAAGGGAAAATATTAGGAACAACAGTGACATCGTGTGGCAAGGAGTGTTACTACAGTGCACGTCACTTTAGAGCCTGGAAGCTAGAGGTTATTCTTAAAGCTGGAAAAAACAAAACATGGTGGGCAGTGTGACTACCGATATTTATAACCAAATATTCCAAGGAGACTTAATATATATATATATGTTCTCATTCTAACAGCTGTATCTCAGTAGCAGTTTTTAAAATAAAAAGGCAAGTAATTAAGACAAACATGGAACACAATGTTTTAGCCTTTGCATCCCCTTTAAATTAAGGTTGCCCCCTTTTCCTTTAAAATCAGATCACGTATGAACTCTACACGCCACAGTGCTAAGTACCATTGTATACAACATGCTGTAGGTACATGAAATCAATGCAGCCTTTAATGGACATGCTAACCAGATGATCATGTAGATGTCATATGTGCACGGGTTTTTTAAAGGGCAAGGTTGTGACCCTGCTTTCTGTTCGATACAGTTATACAAATTGCAAGAACATAATTTACCCAATATACTTACCAAATGTCTGGTTCAGGGTATAATTATTCAGGTTAACTATGGCATCCACATCTTCCTTGGTTATTCCCAAGTTAGTTGTATTTGTACCGTGCCTATGAACAGCTCATCATGGTCTTTCTTCTGCTTGACGTCTGGGGGGTTGTGACTTAAACACCTACAACAGAGGGAGAAATAAACCCAGCAATAACGTACCTACCCTCAAACTATCCCTTTAAAATAGGTACCACAATGAGAAAATACATTACAGAGCACAGTTAAGATCATGTGCACTTTATGATCTCTCCCTGCAGCTATGGATTTGGTTTTTAAATTGTAGATTTGAAATGGGTTATGTTGGCGGGGTACGAACATGTAGAGTCTCTTGGCAAAACCTAAAAATATTCTGGGCTAAATATTTAATTTTGACCTTAGTTCTCCTTTAATACCATACCTACATTCCCTTTTAATAGATACGTATGAGAAATGCATTGTCAGAGCTGTGCTAAGATCAGGCTTCTTCATTACCTCCCTCTGCAGCTCTGTACTATGGCGTCCCCACTAGATAGTTATTAAAGGGGGAATTTTGGGGGGAATGTAGCAACATCACCTTAATAAGCAGGAAATACTTCCCTTTACAGAGTGCAGAGTAGTTTTACCAAGTCACATTAAGTGACCAGATTTCTATTTGTCAGGAGAGATTACCATATGGTAAGACAATAGACTATCACATTCCATGCACCAAGCCATAACCAGTTACACAAATAGATCAGTCCGGTTACTTCCATCACTAAGTGATGTTGTGCTTTGTTTAGTAATTCCTCCCTACACGTGATTGATTGGTTATTCTATTCCCCAGTGGTTTCTTACCTACATTTGTTAAGTTGTAACCAGTAAATTCATCTCCTGGGTCGGCTTTTATATGGAAACCAGACTGAGCAGGGTGGGGCTAACTCCCAATTCTAGGCTTTTGCAATGATTCCAGGTGACTGACCAGTTTATTGTGTTCAGCTGGGGCGGTGTTAGTCTCTTTCTGGGTTTGAGAAGAAAAAAAAGTCATTGAGATTAACAGCCTGTGTACCATGAATTGGTTTGTGAGTAAAACTGAACTGACTGTGCCTTAACAAGCAGTTTAATGCATTCCCTCAACACCACCCCTTTAATAGTTACAGATGTATTACCCAACATACAGATCTATGTAACAAACGTGTTATTGTTAAAAAAAAAATGCAAATTGCCCAACCAATCAGATGTTATTACTTTAATAAGCTACATCTGATTGGTTGGGGCAAAATTAGCACCATAAGTACTTTTGTTACAAAGGCCTTATAGTGCAGGAGGAGGAGATAAAGTGGACCTGATCTTAGCACAGCTCGTGCAAGGGTTTCTCTATAGTGCATATATGAATGTGAGTAGGATATTGGTCTTGGTGTATGATAGAGGACATTATAAACATATTGTGTGTAATGATGGTAATTATTAGCTCTGGTATTAGCTAAAAATTTCAACACTTTCCTGTTTGATGGAGTTGTTTTGCAATGAGTTTGCGTTTGAGAAACAAACCATTGGAATAAGTGGTCCCTAATGGAATGCAGTGTTTACTCTTCCAGTATATTACACAATAGTGTTTTCTCATTGTACGTCGGTACACAACTGAGGAAGCAGAGGTGAGATTTATCATACGACTAACACCGGAACTATTGTAGACAAAAGTATCTAGATTCACTTTTTAATTCCCACGAGTCTGCTGATCTTTTGTATTAACAGGTTGTAATTTGGGAACCCGGTAATAAAATGGTTAATTTAGCTAAGCCTGGGTAAATTTGGTTGTGATCTGCACTGTGATTCAGTTGCCTGGCAATATAGTCACGCGGCTGCGTTGCATTCTGTCCAAAACTGACCGCATGCGATCACCGTTCGGTGCAGATGCATGCGTTGCATTCCGTCCAAAACCATACTGCATGTGATCACCGTCTCTGGTTGCACCCATGCGTTGCATTCCTGTCCAAAACAGTACCTGCAGTGATCACCGTCTCTGGTGCAGGACGCATGCGTGCATTCCGTCCAAAACCGTGCCGCATGCGATCACCATTTTGGTGCAGGACTGCATGCGTTGCATTCCTGTTCAAAACCATACCGCATGCGATCACCGTTTCTGGTGCAGGCTGCATGCGTTGCATTCCTGTGTCAAAACCATACCACATGCGATCACCGTTTATGGTGCAGACTGCATGCGTTGCATTCCTGTTCAAAAACCATACCACATGCGATCACCGTTTATGGTGCAGACCTGCCTGTGTTGCATTCCTGTCCAAAACCATTACCACAGGCGATCACTGTTTCTGGGTGGGAATGCCTGCGTTGCAATTTACACAATTCTACTGAAAAGCTTTGCAATAATGCAATGCATTGCAAGGGGGCTAAGGTCACACTATGCCGGATGACAACGTAGAATCGACCCACTACACTGACATGCAATCATCCCATGCTAACGGATCGCAAGCGCTCTACAATATTATGCATGGCAGTAAGGCTAAGGCCCCACTACAACGCACTAATTGCGCATGCAATTGGAGCCTTATCGCCGCAATTGAGTGTGCGATTTCTGTGCGTTGTTGTGTGCTGCGCTCTGCACATGTGTTTTTGTAATTTAATATTATAAAAACGCATGCGTTTGCGTAAAAAATGGTGCACGCAAAATGCATGCGCTAAAGCGTGCGCATCGGAAATCGTAGGATTTTTGTGTTCCCGGATTTCCATGTTAACCATAACGCATGGTTAACCAATAACACACGTGCACAATGCGCTAAAAACCCATTCGTGTGGCCTAGCCTACTAGCAGTATGATGGCGCACATTATAACCAGCCTGTTAAACAGAAAGTGAAAGTTAAGACCTGCTCAGTTCTAGTTCTATCTTGCGTTAACACAGAGACAGGGAAGGGCTGTGCCCGGAAGTACAATATACTGTATGAATGTGTGTTATTATACTGACTGGTAGCTCCCCACCAAGAGTGAGGATTCTTACAGTAGATTACTGAGGATTCCTGGATTACTGAGGATTCCTGGATTCCTGAAGAAGAGCTGTAACATGTGGTTGGGTAAGGATCGTTCTATTCGCTTTTACTTGGTAACTGAACGGCCTGTTTCCAGCTGTGTGACAAGCCAGCAGGGGTTTGTGTTGGGGTGAAAACTTTATAGCTGCTCCTTTGTACTCGGCCTTCAGGAAGTTGTATCAGTGAGATTCCCTGTGTCTGAATTAATCCTGAGTATTTTAGTCATCCCACTTCTTTGAAGTCCAGGGAGTCTCCCAGGTATAATAGCAGATCCCTGTCTCCCTGAAATTACTAGAGAGTGTGTACTAAAGAGTATAAGAACAGGGGTGTAGCTGCAGGCGCCCCCCCGTGAGATTGGAGGCCATGCCCTGACCCACCCTCCCCAGACTGCTGTCCACTATCAGCTGTTTTCAAAACAGCTGATTGTGGTGGCCCTCTTACCTGTCTGGGCCCCCTGCGGTCGCATGGGTGGCGGGGGAAGTGTTATTCCACGTGTACTAGAGTGAGGTATTGAGAGTGTATGGAGAAAAAATAAAGTGTATACAGAAGGTATTAGATAGTGTACTAGAGAGGTAATAGAGAGAGTATTAGTGTACTAGGTATGGTAGCAGAGAAAGTATTAGATGGGTGTACTGAGAGGGTATAGTGTACTAGGGAGTGTTCTAGAAAGGGTATAGAACTGTACTAGTATGGTACTGAGAAGTACTAGAGGGTGTTCTAGAGAGAATATTAGATAATGTAGGGTTATTCAGTAAAACGTGTCTTATCGTTTAAAATGGTGCTAATTTTGCCCCAACTATCAGATATTAGCTTTCAAATGTTAAATAAGATCTGATAGGGGGGGCAAAATTAGCACCACTTTTAAACGATAAGAACTTATTAGATAGTGTACTAGGTGGGCACTAGAGAGGGTATTAGAGAGGTGTACTAGGTAGGTACTAGAAAGGGTATTAGAGAGTGTACTAGGTAGAGTACTAGAGAAGGGATTAGAGAGTTTACTAGGTAGGGTACTAGAGAGGGTATTAGAGAGTGTACTAGATAGGGCACTAGAGGTGGGTATTAGAGAGTGTACTAGGTAGGGTACTAGAGAGGGTATTAGAGAGTGTACTAGGTAGGGCACAGAGAGGGATTAGAGAGTGGTACTAGGTAGGGTATTAGAGAGTGTACTAGGTGGGTACTAGGTAGAGGTATAGAGAGGTTTAATAGGTAGGCACTACTAGAGAGGGTATTAGAGAGGTACTAGGTAGGGCACTAGAGAGGGTATTAGAGAGTGTACTAGGTTAGGGTACTAGAGAGGGTATAGAGGGTGTACTAGTAGGGCACTAGAGAGGGTATTAGAGAGTGTATAGATAGGGCACTAGGGAAGGTATTAGAGAGTGTAGTAGGTGGGTACAGGAGGGTTATAGAGAGTGTACTAGGTAGGGACTAGAGAGAGTATTAGAAAGTGTATAGGTAGGGCATTAGAGAGGGTATTAGAGAGTGTACTGGTAGGGTACTAGAGAGGGTATTAGAGAAGTGTACTAGGTAGGGGCACTAGAGAGGGTAGAGAGTGTACTAGGTAGGGTATTAGAGAGTGTACTAGGTAGGGTACTAGAGAGGGTATTAGAGAGTGTACTAGGTAGGGCACTAGAGAGGGTATTAGAGAGTGTACTAGGTAGGGCACTAGAGAGGGTATTAGAGAGTGTACATAGAGTAGGGTATAGGAGAGGGTATTAGAGGGTTGTTATAGGTAGGGCACTATAGAGAGGGTATAGAGAGTGTACTGATAGGGCACTAGAGAGGGGTATTAGAGAGTGTACTAGTAGGATTAGAGAGGGTATTAGAGAGTGTACTAGGTAGGGTATAGAGGGGTAATAGATGTACTAGGTAGGACATTAGAGGGTATTAGAGAGTGTACTAGGAGAGGGTATTAGAGAGTGTACTAGGTAGGGTACTAGAGAGGGTATTAGAGAGTGTACTGAATAGGCACTAGAGAGGGTATTAGAGAGTGTATAGGTTCGAGGTACTAGAGAGGTTATTAGAGAGTGTCACTAGGGTAGGGCACTAGAGAGGTATTAGAGAGTGTACTAGGTAGGGCACTAGAGAGGGTATTAGAGAGTTAATAGGTAGGGCATTAGAGAGGGTTAGAGAGTGTACTAGGTAGGGGACTAGAGATGGTATTAGAGAGTGTACTAGGTAGGGCATAGAGGGGTATTAGAGAGTGTACTAGGGGGTTATTGAGAGGGGTATTAGAGAGTGTACTAGGTAGGGCACTAGAGAGGGTATAGGGAGTGTACTAGGTAGGGTATTGAGAGAGGTATTAGAGAGTGTACTAGGTAGGGTATTGAGGAGTTACTAGGTAGGCACTAGAGAGGGTATTAGAGAGTGTATAGGTAGGCATTAGAGAGGGTATTAGAGAGTGTACTAGGTTAGTGGGCATAGAGTGGTATTAGAGGTTATAGGTAGGGCATTAGAGAGGAGGGTATAGAGAGTGTACTAGGTAGGGTACTAGAGATGTATTTGAGAGTGTACTAGGTAGGGCACTAGAGAGGGTATAGAGAGTTGTGTACTGTGGGTATTGAGAGGGTATTAGAGAGTGTACTAGGTAGGGTACTAGAGAGGGTATTAGAGAGTGTACTAGGTAGGGTATTGAGAGTATACTAGGTAGGGTACTAGAGAGGGGTATTAGCAGAGTGTACAGGTAGGGTATTGAGAGGGTATTAGAGAATGTAATAGGTAGGGCACTAGAGAGGGTATGGAGAGTGGACTAGGTAGGGTATTGAAGATGGTATAGAGAGTGTACAGGTAGGGCACTAGAGAGGGTATTAGAGAGTGTACTAGGTGGTAGGGTATTGAGAGGGTATTAGAGAGTGTTACTAGTAGGGCACTAGAGGGGTATTAGAGAGTGTACTAGGTAGGTGGTATTGAGAGGGTATTAGAGAGGTGTATTAGGGTAGGGCACTAGGAGGGCATTAGAGAGGTATACTAGGTAGGGTATTGAGAGGGTATTAGAGAGTGTAACTAGGTAGGGCACTAGAGAGGGTATTAGAGAGTGTACTAGGTAGGGTATGAGAGGGTTTAGAGAGTGTACTAGGTAGTAGGGTATTGAGAGGGTATTAGAGAGTGTACTAGGTAGGGCACGAGAGAGGGTATTAGAGAGTTGTACCTAGGTAGGGCATAGAGAGGGTCTTAGAGGAGAGGACTAGGTAGGGCATAGAGAGGGTATTAGAGAGTAGTACTAGTAGGGTACTAGAGATGGTATTAGAGAGTGTACTAGGTAGGGGCACGTAGAGAGGGTATAGAGAGTGACAGAGGGTATTGGAGGGTATTAGAGAGTGTACTAGGTAGAGTACTAGAGAGGGTATTAGAGAGTGTACTAGGTAGGGTAGTGAGGATTATATGAGAGGGTATAGAAGTGAGGGGGGGAGGGTATAGGAGAAGTGATACTAGGTAGGTATTAGGAGGGATTAGAGGGTACTAGGTAGGGCATAGAGAGGGTATAGAGAGTGTACTAGGTAGGGTTGGAGAGGGATTAGAGAGTGTACTAGGTAGGGCACTAAGAGGGTATTGAAAGTGTACTAGGTAGGGTATGTATGAGGGTATTAGAAGTGTACTAGGTAGGGCACTAGAGAGTGGTAGGGTAGAGAGTGTACTAGGTAGGTGTATGAGAGGGTTATAGAGAGTGTACTAGGTAGGGCACTAGAGAGGGTATAGAGAGTGTACTAGGTTAGGGTATGGAGGGTTTAGAGAGTGTACTAGGTAGGGCACTAAAGAGGGTATTAGAGAGTGTACTAGGTAGGGTGGTGAGAGGGTATTAGAGAGTGTACTAGGTAGGGTACAAACTAGAGAGAGTGTTAGAAAGTGTACTAGAGGGGGTTGGAGCATACAATTGCTTTTTCTAATTGTAGATATATCAGAATGTTGTTTTATATATCTGGAGTTTAATATGATTAGTACTATATACAGTACCTATATTCATTCTATGATTTATAATGTAATGTTATTCACTATATATGATTATTGAGAGGATAGTACAGGGGAAACACTTTCCCCACAGTGTGTTTATGTGTTATAATGATTGGAATGTATGGAAGATGTTTTGCATCCAAGCCCTACCTGAGGTTCAAGAGAGTTAGGAGATCCCTGACTCCCTCAGAATTACATCAATTCCCTGAATTTTCTTTTTTATTTTAAGGTGCCTTTCAGTGCTTCTCGCAAGTCTGTTGGATAAATTGCCGGTATGAGTGCGTGTGAAAACCGACCGTGAGAGAGTTGGAAGCAGAGCTACAGACATGGAAGGTACATGTTTTTACATACAGAAGTGATGTTTACCTTGGATATAAAGTAATACCTTTTATTGGCTAGCTATAATATTGAAGATAGCAAAAGCCTTCCAGCACTTAAAAGCTTTGTAAAGACGTACGATTTCTGTCCATGACCCCAACGCACGTTCCACGCGTGTGACAAACAGCTGTTCACCAGGCGGATTAAGGAACAAACCCCTTCCGAACGTAAACATGTGCACATTATCGGCTGTTCGGTGCGGGTATCCGTCGTGGTCTTGGACAGAATCCTAGGTCTGGAGTATGAAGCTTTAGGCTTCTTCCCTCAGGCATGATACGATACGAATTTAAAGCACTCTATTTTATACATACTAGAACAAAGACTTCTGACATTTATAGTAGATAATCACCCCCTGCTGTAAATTATAGGATATTAGAAGTCACCGAGGAGTGCGGACCATAAAGGCCATATAAGCGCAGGAGGACTCTAGGGGACATCTAATATCCAAATAATTTTATGTAGGGGGTGCATTATTATCTGGCACGTGCAGGAATGGGGTGGAGGGATAGGAATAACCCACTGTCATTATTCCTATCCTTCCCCCCTTCTCACTTCCTCCACTTCACTTCTACTTTCAGTTCCATTGGCTGCCACTAAGTTCAGCGTCTCCTGCACCACTCTAGATGGCGCAGCTCCTCCTGTCAGTTTACATCCGCTAGAGTGCTGAGTATTGAGCAAGTGATTCGGAATAACTCGTGCGATAGTCAGTACTGGCAGGAAGAGGAGACGCTGAACTTAGTGTCAGCCATGGAATGAAGAGAGAACGAGGGGAGAGAGAAAACAGAGGTGAAGGAAGCGAGACAACTTATAATTAGCGCGCTACTACGATATAGAAATAATCGTACTGTGGGGTCTCTCACTTCATCAAGGCTAACACAGTACAATTCTCTATTAAACGTAAAGAAATATTTTTTTAAGGTAAATAAAGTCTGCCCGCAGGCTAAATACTCCCACATCCCCTGTGTAAGTCTATAGGATTATTAAGTTTAGGGGAAGCTGCAATTCCCTTTCGCAACCTGCACTAGTAACCCATGCGGTTTTGGCGTTGTGTGATACGAGTGGTGGTAAGTTGCACGGATTGGAAAGGCTTTCATTTTGGTGCAAAAGTGCAAAAATTCATTTCCTAATTTATTGCATCATCCACAGTACTGATATTTCCAAAAGTCTTTGGCAATGGCTCATGCAATGCAGAAATGTATACAAACCCTCCTTATCTTACCAAGCTTCTGATATCGATTTTTAGTTGAGTTATCCTGCCCTATATATCCTTTACCGAGCACCAGTTAGGAATAGTTATGGGCCTGTGAACTCTCCGCCACATATATTTCAGCCCAGTACGTGGCAGGATCATGATAATCCCGATGTGAGGAATTTCACCACGAAAAACATGGGAACTGGTAAAAGAATGTTGAGGCTTTATAGATCTTTCAGCAAGGACATTCCCACATGTTACACAATTAATGGACCCTAAACGTGGAACAATGGGCCCTCTTGTAAAAGCTTTCTTAGCCCTCACGTTTATAACAAATGTCGACGACGCTTACCTTTAATCTCCCTTACATGGAACTGTATTTTACCGAAGGACAAACTTCCGAGCCGAAAGGCACAAGACGGTTTATTAATCAGAAGACTGAGCGGGAGGAGAAAAAGAACAAAGCACAGCAGGACCTGGAGAGCTTGTGGAAAGAAAGAAAAATAGAAGAGGAGAAATGTAAAATAAAGGAAAACCTCTTGAGGTAAGACAAACATAGGACTTTACAGGCTCATCAAGCATCGTAGCCAGGATTGGTGATTATAATATTTTGTATTTTGTGCTTAATTAGAGAACGTTCCAATGAAAGCGAATAACTCCCAGAATCTGTATATAGTGTGCTTAGGTGATACTCTTTGGCTTACCATGCAGGCCTACCAACTTAGAATCCAAGCAAGATAGTCAAGAGGTGCCCACTGCGTCAAGTGCACTTCCAACTTTTGTTGTGTCATAAATCTACACACAATGTTGGTGGAGCAGTTGTGAACATCTTGACAATTTTGTGCACATCTTGTATTGTAACTGTTGGGATTATTAAACTCTCCCCATCAGGTGTTTTGCCTTGTAGTTCCCACAGATGTTACATATCTGATACAATACTGCTATTTCAAAGCCGCCCACCAGGCTTCACCTGTTTTAAATGCCAGGCAGCATCACCTCGGCTTCAGAGGATGTATGCCTTGGGTTTATGGAAGGGAAGAGGGCTTAGCTGGTACCTGCTAGTCCTGTCATAATCCTCCCACCCAGAGAAGCTAATAACAGTTTATTACAGAACCGTTCTACTGTATAATGCAGATGCGAGGAGGCTTCTCCCATGGGCCAGCTGTGTACTGGCAATCTTCAATTGGACCAATTAGCATGCACAGAAACCAGTGTGTACAGGTGTTTGGCTGGTTCAGGAGCCAGGAAAACAGTACTGTACTGGCAAAAAGTATAGGGATTGGGTGAATTAACTTCAGCATGCCTTGGTTGCATTCGCAAATATGTACCTTATCTGTGATTAAACCAAAGGGGAACATCATTGGGAAATGGTTTCTAAAGCTCACGGTCACTGGGACTTGTCTATGTCTATGGCACCACCCAAATGAACGGTGTCATTTGCTCTCCCGGCATTAACCAGAGATTTGTCTCTTTCTTTCCTTATCTTCTGCCCATTGATAGTAAGAGGGACGATTGCAGAGAAGTAATTCTGAGCTTAAAGGCGCAGATACAGGAGCTGGAACAGATTTAAAGTCCGAGGAAGATCTTTGGAAAGATGAGGAGGGTTTAAAGGTAAATAAAGGGATAATTTATATGGGAGTAGATGGCAAAATAATGAATGGCTTTCTCAGGGTTCTTGCAGGTGAATATTCACACACACACGTGTTATATATTTATCTGGACACATCATAAAAGTCATCCCAATTGGTTAGGAGTGGAGATAAGTGATTCGATTGTAAATTTTTGGGGAAGAGCGTCTTTGTGGACACAGGCCTAACCAGTGGAAAGACACGTTCTGCAAGAAGCGATTTTTCCATTGGTTAGATCCAGACTGAGGTTGGGGCGGAGCTTAGACAATCAGTTGTGGTTCTATATGCCACTCAGGATAGAACTTTGCACTACTGTAATTGTTGCTGTACAGGACCCAGTTCAACTATCTGATGAGTAGATTTAGGGATTTTAATAACCAGAGAGGAAAGAAATATACCATATACACAATATATAACGGGCATATGTATATTTTATTTAAACAATAACATTTCATGCATTAAAGACCCATGATTAAACCTGTTATTTGTTTATTCTTTTCCTTGACATGGTGTTTATCTTCTGCTTTAGGGTGAGATCAAAATGTCCAGAAACATATATAAATTTTTAAAGAACCCATGAAGGGGACAGTGGCAACATGACAATATTTCCACAAGTTGACAGGTGGTTATGAATAATCCTTTTATCCTGGAAGGTGGACAGGCTCTTGTGACGTTGAAGAGAGAGAAGGTAAAATGGAGAAGAACAACCCAGCGCTAGAAGTCCATCACCAAGCTGCCCTGTCAAACCTGGTACAACTCTTCCATAGAGTGGGGATTTGGGTACGGACTCATATCTCTCCCTTTCACCTTTCTATACATTTTTAGGTCCATCGTGCTATGATGATAAGGGCGGAAATAAGAATAGCAATGTTTGTTTATTAGCTGTTTTTTTTTTGCTTCTATTGATCAGCTGTGTTAAGTAGGTTAAAAAGGAGGATTAAATAGTTGGACTTGATGGACGTATATATTTATTCAACCTCACATACTTAGTGATGACAACGGGAGGTTAGGCATAGCTCTTAAGGTCAGCCCAAAATTAAACTTATTTTGAAAATGTTATAACACCCCCCCCGACCCCACTGTTTGCAAGGTTATACATTCAAAAACCCCCCAAATCTTACTTACCTGCGCGTCCCCTCGTGTCAAGTAGTCCCCGCTCCTGTTTAAGCAAAAACAGGAGCAGGGGGACTTCTGCTACAACCGCCGCATCAGTTCCTGGTCGCGGCTTAGGCATGCGTGTGGAGTGGACATCACGTCGCTCCTTAACTTGACAAGCGCCAACCGGAAATGAGCAGTCTGTCAGCAGCAAGGCACCGGAGTAGAAGTGGCGAGGGGACTGGTTCAGGTCAAGCAAGTTCTGGGGATATTTTGAACTATAGGAACCTTGCGAAAGTGGGGTTTGTTGGGGGTTGTTAAAGTTTAAAAGACAAGTTATTTTGGGCTGAACATGCCCTTTAACCTCCGGCTTCCATCCAATAACATAAATCAATAGTTCAACTTTTCCACGTGGATTATTCCTTTAATATTCCATGATAAACTCCAAAAAGGTGTATTGTCTATAAAATCCGTTTCGGTGCAGAGATATGTACTAAACTAGTTGGAATTACTTTGGAGTCAAGAATCCCCTGACTAAATCAATCCACAGATGGGATCTCATTAACCGGTCCTATCTAGTGGTTTACTTACACCCTAATTAGCTTCTTTCCCACCCAGTTTTCTTAAAGGGATGGGTTTAATTACATTACATGGAACTATATGAACACACTGAATAAAAATAAATAATACAAATGGGAACATGGACTTTTTGGGCACTAGACTCTAGCCAACAAATAGAGTTCAAACACGGAGAGATTGTGGAGTAAATCATATCTGCAAAGGAGCTTAAAAAAAGAAATAATGTCTATATGGAACAAAACTGACCTGAAATGGCGCACAATGTATTCTAGGGAAAATCAGGACCATTAAGTGAAAGGTCAGAAATGGGTAGAATGGTAGAAAGTTTCTACAGAAACCTCCTAAGATCAAAAGCAATGTGAAAGGCTCTCAACCCCTATAAGCCTCGCAGGCATAATGTGGAATACTACACGCTAATTGCACAATTCTTAAGCTAGGAGCCCGAGTGCCAATAATTCTGCCCCACCAACGCACTGTCAAGTGTTTCGGACTTGATGTTTGGAGTGTTGCCAATCTGACGAATGAACGATCGAAGGTTGGAAGAATCACAACTGATCGTGCGGTTAATCCTATGAGACCACACGCATCGCGTCACACCTAACTGTGGACTGGCAGTCTTCCCTCAGGCCGACCAGCCGAAGCCTCGAAGGTCGGTCAGGTAGGAAGATTGCAACGTCGAGTAACTGTAGCTGGTTTGGTGCACTCTAAAGCACCCCTTAAAGGTCATGGGTTTAATAAAGTATTTTCAGACTGTACAGATATAAAAATGGGGTTAACTTGGAGCTCTCCTTATGGCTTTTGATTACACAGTATGGATATTTTTCCCGCACCATGTAACTTACGATAGCCAGCAGACTAGCAATAGGAATGAGCGTGATAACCTCATCCCTTTAAATATCTCATGGGGTTTTTTATATTTCAGTTGCGGAAAGGAATTCCTGGGAGAAAGACGAAATTTCCAAACTCACCACAAGATGTACGTTTTGGGATGGGTTGACGGCGCAAGTAAAGTGAACTTGGAAAGAAAAAACCCCTGCAAATGAAAGGAAGAACCCAAAAACCGTACAAGATCTAAAGCAACATCCGAGAAATGTCAAGGCCCTCCTTGACAAACACATTTTCTTTTTGTTTGTTTCTTGAGATTGAACATGGACATTTCTAAAAAACGATTGTGTATCCATGATCTTCCCGTGGGAGAGTGCAGATGTAATCCTCAGAGAAAAATAGGAGCTGACGTTTTTACAAAAACCCAGTATCGGTGGTGGAGCAATAGAAAAAGTTCAGTTTGACAGGGAGAGAAATGTGGCAACCATGACTTTCTTATGAGGTTTAATCTTGGATCCTGGGAGGTGGCAATGGATTACCATCTTGTAATGGCCTGGGGAGACAGTAGCCATAAATGGGGTGTGTACCATCTGTAATGGCTTTGGGAGACAGTAGGCATAAATGAGGTTTGTACCATCTTGTAATGGCTTGGGAGACAGTAGGCCAATAAATGGAGGTTTTGTAACCATTGGTGAGTCTGGGGTAGACAGTAGGCCAATAATGGAGGTTTTTACCATTCTGGTAAGGCTTGGAGACATTAGGTCCAAAAAGGGCGTTTGTACCATCTTTAATGGCCTGGGGGAAGACTTAGGCCCAATAAATGGAGGTTTGTACCATCTTTAATGGCCTGGGGAGAAGTAGGCCAATAAAGGAGGTTCGGTACCATCTTGAATGGCCTGGTTGGAGACAGCTTTAGGGCGGGGGGGCAACAAACTGGAGGTTTGTACCATCTTTTTAATGCCTGGGGAGACAGTAAGCCATCTAATGGAGGTTTGTACATTATTGAATGCCTGTGGAGGACCGTAAGGCAAAATGGAGGTTTGTACATCTTATGTAATGGCCTGGGGAGACAGTAAGGCCACAATGGAGGTTTGTACATCTTGTAAGGCTGGGGAGACAGTAGCCAATCAATGGAGTGTTTGTCCATCTTGTAATGGCCTTGGGAGACATGCGCCAATAAATCGGATGGTTTGTACCATCTTGTAATGGCATGGGAGCACAGTAGGCCAATAAATGGAGGTGTACCTTCTTATAATGCCTGGGAGACAGTAGGCCAATAAATGGAGGTTTGTACCATCTTATAATGGCCTGGGGAGACAGTAGGCCAATAAATGGAGGTTTTACATCTTATAATGGCTGAGGAGCAGTAGGCCAATAAATGGAGGGTTTGTACCATCTTGTAATGGCCTGGGGAAGGAAACAGTAGGCCAATAAATGGAGGTTATGTACCCATTGTATGGCCTGGGGAGACAGTAGGCAATAAATGGGAGGTTTGTACCATCTTTTAAAGGCCTGGGGAGACAGCTTAGGCAATAAATGGAGGTTTTTACCATATTATAATGGATGGGGAGACAGTAGGCTATAAATGGAGGTTTTTTTGTACAATTTTATCATGGCCTGGGGGAGAGACCAGTCGGCCAATAAATGGATGTTTGTACCATATGTAAGTGGCCTGGGGAGCAGCTAGGCCCAATAAAATGGAAGTTTGTACCATCTGATAAGGCCTTGCCTCGGGGAGGACAGTTAGGCCATAAAGGGAGGTTGGTACCATCTTCCTATAATTGGCCTGGGGAGACAGTATGGGGCCAATACATGGATTGGGTTTTGTATACCATCTTGTAATGGCCAGGGAGACAGTTAGGCCAATAAAATGGAGGTTTGTACCATCGTGTATGGCCTGGGAGACAGTTTTAGGCCAATTAATGGAGGTTTGTGACCATTTCTTATAATGGCAGGGGAGACAGTAGGCCAATAAATGGAGGTTTGTACCATTATAATGGCCTCGGGGAGACAGTAGGCCAATAAATGGAGGTTTGTACCAATCTTATCTGGCCCGGAGGGAGACAGTAGGCCAATAAATGGAGGTTTTGTACCATCTGTAATGGGCCTGGGGAAAAAAAACAAAAAAAAATAAGGGGGGACAGGCCATAAATGGAGGTTGTGGAATCTTGTAATGGCCTGGGGAGGACGTAGGCCAATTTAAATGGAAGTTGGTACCATCGTTAATGGCCTGGGAGACAGTAGGCCAATAAATGGAGGTTTTTTTTTACCATCTTAGTAGGGAACATGGGGAGTGACAGTCGGCCAATAATGGAGGGTGGTTTTGCTACCATCTTATAAATGGCCTGGGGAGGATCAGAGGCCAATAAATGGAGTTTTGTACCATGCTGTATGGCATGGGAGACAGTAGGCACAATGGCGGTTTTTGTACCATCTTATAATGGCCGGGGAGGACAGTAGGCCAATAAATGGCGTTTGTACCATCTTATAATGGCCTGGGAGACAGTGGGCCAATAAATGGAGGTTTGTGTACATTGTAAATGGCCTGGGAGACAGTAGGCCAATATAAAATGGAGGGTTTGTACCATCTTGTAATGGCTTGGGGAGGAGGACAGTAGGCCAATAAATGGAGGTTTTGTACCATCTTATACTGGCCTGGGGAGAAAGTAGGCCAAAAAGGAGTTTGTACCATCTATAATGAGCATGGGGAGACAGTAGGCCAAGAAAGGGGTTTGTAACATCTTTTAATGGCCTGGGGAGACAGTAGGCCAATATAACATGGAGGTTTGTACCACTTTATGGCATGGGAGACAGTAGGCCAATAAATGGAGGTTTGTCCACCTTTATAATGGCCGGGGAGACAGTAGGCCAAATAAAGGGAGGTTTGTCCATCTTTTAATGGCCTGGGGGAGAAAGTAGGCCAGAAATGGAGGTTTGTAACCAAGCTTAATTCGTAATGGCTGGGGAGACCAGTAGGACCAATAATGTAGGTTTGTACCCTTATAATGGCCTGGGAGACGTAGGCCAATAAATGGAGGTTGTACCATCTTTAAAGGCCTGGGGAGACAGTAGGCCAATAAATGGAGGTTTGTTCTACCATCTTTATAATGGCCTGGGGAGACAGAGGCCATAAAATGGAGGTGGTACCATCTGTATGGCCTGGGGAGACGTGAGGCCAATAAATGGAGGTCTGTACCACTGTCATGGCCCTGGGAGACAGTAGGCCAATAAATGGAGGTTTGGTTTGTACCTCTTATTAATGGGCCCTGGGGAGCAGTAGGCCATAAATGGAGGTTTGTACCATCTTATAATGGCCTGGGGAGGAGACAGTAGGTCCCAATAAATGGAGGTTGTCCCTCTTATATGGCCTGAGGAGACCGATAGGCCAATAAATGGAGGTTTGTACCATCTTGTAATGTCCTGGGGAAACAGCAGGCCCCTTAAATGGAGGTTTGTAACCATCTTGTAATGGCCTGGGGAGACAGTAGGCCAATAAATGGGAGGTTGGTACCATCTTTAATGCCCTGGGGAGACAGTAGGCCAATAAATGGAGGGTTTTTACCATCTAAATGGCATACATGGGGGAGGACAGTTAGGCCAATAAATGGAGGTTTGTACCATCTTATAATTGGCCTGGGGAGACAGTAGGCCAATAAATCGAGGTTTGGACATCTTGTAATGCCCTGGGGAGACAGTAGGCCCAATAAATGGGAGGTTGGTACATCTGTATAATGGCCTGGGGAGACAGTAGGCCAATCAATGGAGGTTTTGTTCTACCATCTGTATAATGGCCCTGGGGGAGACAGCGTAGGGCCAAAAATGGGGGAAGGCTTTTGTACCATCTTGTAATGGGCCTGGGTAGACAGTAGGCCATAAATTGAGGTGGTACCATCGTGAATGGCTTTGGGGAGACCAGTCGGCAATAAATGGGAGGTTTGTACATCTTATAATGGCCTGGGGAAGACAGTAGGCAATAAATGGAGGTTTGTACCATTTATAATGGCACCCTGGGGAGCCAGTAGGGCCAATAAATGGAGGTTTGTACATCTTTTAATGGCATGGGGAGACAGGAGGCCATTAAAGGAGGTTTGTACCATCTTATAATGCCTGGGAGACAGTAGGCCAATAAATGGCGGTTTGTACCATCTTGAATGGCCTTGGGGCGACAGAGGCCAATAAATGGAGGTTGTGTACCATTTGTAATGGCATGGGGAGACAGTCGATGGTCGACATAAAATGGGAGAAGGAGAGAGTTTGTACCATCTTGTCATGGCATTGGGAGAGGGAGGAACAGTTAGGCGCCAATAAATGGAATGGGTTTTACCATCTTATAATGGCGGGGAGACATAGGCCAATAAATGGAGGTAGGTTTGTATTTGTAATGGCTGGGTAGACAGAGTAGGCCGACAATAAATGGAGGTTTGTACATCTGTAATGCTTGGGGATGGACAGTAGGCCAATAAATGGTGGTTTGTACCATTTAGATGGCAACCCGGGGACCGACCCCCCACCACAAGAAATAGGCGGTATTAACATGCGACGGTTCCGAACAAGATTACAGTGGAGGAGGAAGAGCCAGCAAGTAAAGTGGGAAAAGGTAAGCTTTGCCAATTTAGATAGGACTTGTGAAAACTTCATATTTGCACAGGGCAATGTATATATAGTCCATACCAGCCCTATAAGTTTTATTTATACAATAACATTACTGAATGACTTAACACTTTTAAACATAAAAACACGTAGATTCATTTTAATGTTCCCTACATGTTTACCTGTCATATCAGACTGGTCATATACACATACAGAATGTTTCTCCCCCATTGAGTTTCATATGCTTTATTTATATATAGAAAACACAATAAATATTCTTTAAAACTCTTAATTGCCCTTGTCAGTCTTCCAGGCTTACAGCTTGTTTATGTCTTTTTTTTTTTTTTTTAAAGAAGTGTGGAATTCTCCAAGTGAACTTTCTGGTTGGAAGAAATGAGTCCACATGGAAGGATAAAGCAACAAAGCAGAACTCTCTGTGCAACCAGGGGGTGTATACGCACACGTCAATGCCGAGATTACAAAGATCCATTCGATGTTAGCCCCGCGCACATGGCTTTCGGGTATTGTAAATGTTTAGACTTAAATTAGAATATATATAAGAACTGCTTTTTGTAAATGTGAAATGTTTGTCATATGTATAAAGAGAAATTAACATTGAGTATACTTTGCTGGCAGTTTATTATGAAGGGACAATGTTGGTGTAGGAACAGGAAGGCTCCAAACTTTACCCAATAAAACATTCTTAAAGGGCAAGTCCACCCCCAAAACTATAATCCCCCCCACTAATGGCCCCATCTGTGTAGTGTAGTTTAATCACTACCTCACATCCCAGCTCCATATGGTTCTCCTGTAGTCCCCCCCAAAGTCCCAAAAAACGGCCCACCAGGGGGATAGCAGAGCATATGGACCTCTGCCTCCTACCTGTCCTCTGGGAAAAGTTTGACATGATACTGCAGCCCTTCTCCCCCTCCCCTCTCTCCCAATAGGATTCCTCCCCCTAGTGCTAAAATCTTTTTACATAACATTCCCCCTGTCCCCCAGCCCCAACCACTCTATTAGTATATCATAGAATGCCCAAAAACTTACTACTTCCCTCTTTCCTTTGCCACACTGAAAACTCCGGCAGCCGCCGTCCGTGATTGGCTGCTGCTACGCCAATCACAGACGCGAACTGCCGGTGCCCGCCCCTCTGCTGCATTTTATCGACAAGCAGAGGGCTGGCCGCGGCTGTGGAGGAAAGAGGGAAGGTAAGTAAAGTTTGGGGCATTCTGATGATACTTAGGGCTAAGCCACACTGGCCTGCGTTTTTTTTGCGTTTGCGTTTGCGTTTTTTACAAATCATTTGAAAATGCGGCAACGCAAAAAAAAAAAAGGTTTTTCGGGTTGTTTGCTAATTGCGCATGCTTTTGCGTTTCTGCATTTTTTAACACAATCATGCGTTTTCTATACTATTGAAGAAATCGCAAGTGCAAATGCAAAAAAAATCGCACATGAAATCGCATGCTATTGCGATTGCGTTGCAGTGTGGCCGTGCCCTAATAGAGCGGTTGGGGCTGGGGGGACAGGGGGAATGTTAGGTAAAAATTTTTTTTAGAAGGGTGGACATACCCTTTAATAAAACCGTAACTTTGTTACATAGTGAAATAATAGAGGCAATGTGATTTATATGAGGAGTGACCAGGTTTCAGTGTCTACACATATCTATTTAGAGATGGGGGTCTTAAAGGGCATGTCCACCCTTTAAACAAACTAACATAAAAATATATTAGATGTATTATTAACCAGATATCTATGCCTCCATTCTGGCAGAGTATTTATTGCCTCCATTCCGTCAGAGTAAGCTGGCCCCTCCCTCCATGCAGTCAATCAAGTGACTGCTGACATCACAACCAATAATTGACTGCTGTTTCCCCTGCTGTCTCCTCTGCACATGCTCAATCTTATAAAAAGCTCATTGAGTAGTGGGAGGAGGCAGATACCTTTGCCAGAAAGGAATAGAACTTATCATTAAATATCTGGTTACAAATACATGTAATAATCTGGTAAAATAGCAGTTGAGGGTGCGGGCGGATAACTGACAAGTCACTAGCTTTTTGTTTTAAGGGTGGACTTGCCCTTTAAGATTTTTGAAATAATCTATAGCCCATTGTTCTCTATCCTAATTCTAATCAGATCTAAAGAGCTAAATGAAAAGAACACCTGCCTAGACTAGACTAATCTTGGCCATACACTTGCCTGACATTAAGATCAATTTGTCGATCGAGTTTACCTTAAAATCAAAGCCTTCTACTTATTTTTTGTTGACACACTACAGATTTCTGAAAGATGACAGACAGGATCTGCAAGATTCTATGTGTTTCCTTGGCTGTGGCCAACTCCCTTATACTGTGTCTACCGCGGACAAGGGAAATTTTCCCTCTTTTCTGAACGAGCGTACAGCCGACCCAATCGTTCGGCAGCGGCGCACTCGTTCGGAAAAGTAAGGTACAAATGATGCCAATCGTACTTAATTAGAGATGGGCTAACTTCATAAAGTTCGGTCCGTTTTCGAACTTTCAGACTTTGACAAAAGTTCAAAAGTTCGAAAATGGACCCATTAAAATCAATGGGAGTCAAATAGTTCAAAAGGTTTGGCAGAAATACAGTTGAAATATCAATGGTAACTGAGAAATGGTCTGGGGAACACGTACGAATATTCAGGAAAAAAAAACCGATTTAATCAATCCAACCCCTTGCGTTCGATTTTTGAAAATTATCCCACAAACAAATAGCTACTCTGAGGGTTATCGAACCATCCAATTGGGTCCAATTGTGTTACCGAACCCAGGACTGATTCGATAGTTATTGAAAGTCTGGAAAGATCGAAAGTCCGAGAAATCCGGGTCCAGGATAGTTTGAAAAATCCGGGTCCGTTCGAACTTGTTAAGTTCGGCTCGAACTCGTGTTCCAGTTCTAGTTCTAGTCCATCTCTATACACTGTGTCAATCGATATATCAATCTAAATAATATTGAGTTGAAATGTCATGTTTGACCAGCATTACAAGGCCTTAAGTCCAGACATTCATATGATCTGAGGATTATAGAGACGATCTGTGTAATGGTTGGACTTTGCTCACTGTCCTTGACCTGTAAAGGTTCGTACACACGTGCGATCGCGGGCCCCGACCTGTGACGCACGATGTGTATGAACATTCATATCGGCCGATAATCGGTCCATGTATGGGTCCTTTATTGGCCGAAATGGCTGGTCGTTCAGAGATCCACCTGGTCGGTCGGGAAATGATCCCCGACCGAATGGCCGTTTCGGGCAATAAAGCGCCCATACACGGGCCGATAATCTGCCAAAACGAACGTTTATACACATCGTGCATCGCGTGTGTATGAACCTTAAGGCTGGGTACATACAAGGAGATTTTTTGGCAAACCGACGATATTTTGCATATAATGGTCGGGCCGAAAATAATCCCTGGCGAAAAGATGTCTGTACCCCGTTTGCCTGGATCAGTGGAAAAGGTGATCGTACAGTCACCTACTGACTGCATGTTTGCTCGCGGCGAACTGTCGCCCGCACCGATTTTAGCCACGTCCTGAATTTGCCTGTGTGTACCCAGACTAACATCTTTAAATGGATTTATCTGGAATAAAAACACAAACTTTATCAATGGTGTTAGACAGTGATACCGCCAGTTGAGAGCAATAGCATTAGCACGCCATCCTCCATATAGATTTCTACCACGTCTACCAGTAGACTGGATGATCATCTTATCTTTCTTCTTTTTTCTTAACTTCACTTTATTCCAGTAACTCGCCAACAAGCTGTGACATGTACATTTCCCCTTAGGAATATCTAGATTACAAGTCTAGAACCAGGAACTTTCCATTACAGATAATACCAACTGCTGCATTTTAAAACCCTGATTAAAACTGGAAGGTGTCTCCATCAACAATAGCTTCAGGAACAAAAACAGGATATTAGCATTTTTCAAGCTGAAAATAGAAAACTTCAAAGATGTAGATTATAGGAAAATATTCATATATTTTATTTTTTTTTGCTTTGGCTTATTTCATATGGAAATCCAAGAAAAGAAAATCACATTGTTTTGTTATTATTAGAATTATTAATTGTATAGGGATTACTAGATAACGTTTAATAGATTGCAGAAAGTAGAGGACGTATCCTGTGGGCCTTAAGCTGGGTACATACAGATCCGACGGTTTGGGGCTTTATCAGTACTGTGTGTGCCTTACTTTTCCGAAGGATCTTGCAGATCCTGTCTGTCATCTTTCAGAAATCTGTAGTGTGTGTACTTAGCTTTAAGCTCCGTACAGACTTCCAACCCCGAGAGTTCTATACAACTACATACTGCCATGGCGGATCAACGAATAACCCCGGACCAGACGCATACACGTGCAACAATCTGCCGAAACGGACGCTCGTACGTCTGTACGAAGCTAAAGATATTGTACACAATCAGGGAGATTCAATAAAACTTCTTGGTGCTAATTTTGCCCCAACCAATCAGATATTATTTAACATGTGAAAGCTAACATCTGATTGATTGGGGCAAATTTAGCACCATTTTTAACGATAAGAACTTTTATTAAATAACCCTGAATGTTTTTAATGCATTTGATTATATTATCGTAAAACTAATTTATTCTTTCAAGTCTCTGAGGATATAGTAAACGTTTTTAAAATGAAAAAGAAACATGTGTCTTCTTTCATCGTTCTATTTATTTCTTTTTAATAATGAATAAATAGTTCCAACAAGTAAAGTTGATAGAATTGATCAGGATCCATTGTTTTCAAACTACTGATTGTCATAAGCGTTGTACACACCATGCGATGTTTCCTCTTGACCGACTGTTCAGCTCTTCCGACCGCCTTGGCCAGGAGGAAGGACTGTCAGTTGCAGGAAGGACTGTCGGTTGCAGGAAGGACTGTCAGTTGCAGGAAGGACTGTCGGTTGCAGTAAGACCGATTCATCTGCCGATCGCACGTGTGTAGGAAGCTAAAAGCTATAAAAACATGTAGAATAATTTCTAAACAACTGCTATGGCTGACTATTTAACATGCGTACATGCTTATACCGATATTGATGATCTGACCAGTCGATTTGCTTAATTATTTTGGGGGGCAATCCTATTGGTCTCCAGCATCACAGCAGTACTCTGGACCCCTCCTTACTCCATATCAGAGCATGCTGCTTGGCCACTATCGAGCAACTTGCCTGTACAATCATTTTTAGAAAACTGTCTTTGGAACCAAAAGCAATTCTCTTTGAGTTTGTGCTTAGCTTTATAGGTAGGTTAGAAGATTGTGTACGTGGCAAATTACAGATTCTGTCTGAATCTGCTGTGTTATCAGATGTGTATTCTGACACACGTTACGTATATTGTTTGCGTTATCTATATAATGTACTCAAGAAAATTAGCAGTAGATGCATTTCATACAGCTTCTGATTGTGCATTTTGCTGACTGTGCTTTTTCAATATAAGATTTACATGAGAGCTGAAGATTTTGACCTGATTCCATCGCTATAAAAGCTTCCCAGCGTCTAAAGATGTTGCTAATTCAAAGCTGCACAAAAACAATTTTTTTTTGAAAGAGGCAAAGTCAGGGATTGGAGGGAGAAAGCACAGTCAGGATTGGAGGGAGAAAGGACAGTCAGGATTGGAGGGAGAAAGGACAGTCAGGATTGGAGGGAGAAAGGACA